>JALIZH010011653.1:0-75462 GCA_030522465.1 Rhipicephalus appendiculatus | reverse complement strand
GATGACGGAAAGACAACTTGCTGCTGGCAGGGACCGAACCTGCTACCTTTGGATTACGGGCCTAATGCTCTTACCGGATGATCTACAACGGCGGTCGTCCCTCGATCCACTTATTGGTTGTACATATGTGCATGCAAGAGACAGAGAGGGGAGTGGTTCAAGAGGAAGAAAGAAAGAGGACGCTATTTGATGCCTCTCATCGTGGGGGGCACGGCTCAGGGCCTTTAGGCATGGGGGAGGGGAAGTAAAGGTGATAGGAAGAAGGAAAGAAGATAGAAAGAAAGAGTGAGAGGCATGGTAAGAGAAAGTCTTGTCAGCGCAGTCGGTAGCACGAAGCCAAAGCGTTCCTCTCTAATTCGGCGAGGTCCGCAGAAGCAGAGAACTCGAGGAACGCTCGGAGGGCTTGTATCTTCGAGCGTGCGGGAAGACCAAGCAACCCCGATGCTCTTGCCAGTTGAGCTACAGTGGCGGTCGTCCCTCCATCCACTTATTGGGAGTACATATGTGCATGCAAGGCCTGGGGATGTTAGTCAGCGCTGCTCTTAACCATGCGGGCAAGTGTGGAACACTTGGTTTTAAATGCGAATCCATTTCTTAGTCGGGCTATGTGAGGCGTCCGGCGTTGTCCACGGCGGCGTCCACGCGCCGGCAGGTGTTCTCTCTCCGCTCTCACTCACTCTCCCATAGCAACAGCTGCGGGCGCGCGCGCTTATCCTCGCCCCTAGCAACCGGAGCATGTGGTGCGAGAGAGAGTGTAGGAGAGGGTAGGTGCAGTGCTTCGCCGCTCCTTCTCTCACCGTTCGCTCTCTCTCCTCCCTGCGCCCCACTCTCCCGTCCGCTCGCGCCTCACTCTCGACCGTTCACTGGCTGGGCGCCTCTCAAGGCGATGGCAGAAGTCGGTGAAGGCGAAATCTCTCGGGGAAAGAAATACATTCGCATTTCCTCACGATTCCCTTCGGGGAGGTGGGGGCATTTTTTTCTTAGATGGCGCTACGTAGCAAGTGAACTATTTAACGAGTGAACAGCTGAGCAATCCGCCGTCGCATACTCCCTGATGGCACCAACCCTGCCGGAACGAGACCCTCGCTATGAATGAACGAAGGAAGGAATTTTTTTAGGGCTTGCTTCCTTGTTTGACACATGCTTCACAAACACCAGCAGATAACGAAGCCAAGGAAGGTATAGGAGACGTTAACTGTACTGTTCACAATTTTTTACAACACCGCAATTGTTAGAATACTCTTCGAACAGTACGATTAACGTTCCCTGTACATTTCTTGGCTTCATTATCAGCTGGTTTTCATTACAGCTGTCTCAAACAAAGAAGCGAGCCATAAAAAATTCTTCTCTTTCATTTAAAGGCAAGCTACATGAGAGCACCTACTTCAACTTCGTCTTCTGTCATGGGCGCAACGCCCTAACAGCGTTCTAGGAGGGCGCCAGCGATACGCTAACACTGAGGTATGGAAACCATGTGCCTAATTCTTGGCCAATCCGCCGTAGTGGGTGTGAGCCATATTAACGACAGATTAGAATAATCATAGCCGCTGAGGTATATCTTTCTGAATGGCCTGGCGCATCGCCGTTGGCTTTTGTGTTTTCGGCGCTGGCTGGTACGCGCTTGACCAACACATGCCCGATCTCCTTCCGCGCATCGACGTTGCCGTCATGACCGCAGTCAAGCGCTTGTCATACGCATCGAGCTCATTCGCCGTCGAGGGCAAGGACACAAGTGACAGCTGTCTCGAGGCAATCCCACAGCCAGAAGCCATGGGTGCTGTTGAGAAGCAGGCCACGGTAAATGAAGATAAGAACTGCAAGGACGCAAGGATCATTGGCGTCGAGGAAAGTCGTGAGTCGGAAAATAAATTGAGCGTTGTCGAGCAGGCCCACGACGACGAGGATGGCAAGGACAGAGGCGAGATAGAACACGAAACAAGGATACACCTAGAGACCAGGCAGGCAGAGAACAACGAGAAGCAGGACTCTAAGGACACAAGACACTTCGGACTCGACGGAAGCCTGCAGCGAGATTCTGAGAACGCTGCAGAGCAGGCAGGCGACGTACGTCAGCTATTTCGGGCACTCTCTGGAAGTGATGGCTCGTGAAGGTAGAACATGAAATAACTATACCTCTGAAAAATTATGCGCAGGGCGGCATCGTTGGTGAACGCGGCTCTACCAGCCTAGGCCAAAGCCGGAAGCACGTCGGGGATCACGGAGCAGCATCTCTCGCACAGGGTGATGACACGTCCGGTAAGGATTTACTATTTGACAGCTCTCTGGTGGTATACACGAGCAACAGTTGCAGGATAGTTAATGGCTCACCAAAGAAAAAGACATATTTTTAACAATGTGTTTTTTTTTTTTTCATCTGCAAATAACGTTATAGCACCTAGCTAGCAAGTAGCACTGTAGAAATTTGGGCTTGTTGGTACGCACTCATGACGAGTAAAATAGCGCTGAATGAACGGAGACACAAGATGAAGGCCCACAACAAAGGCGCTAACTTCCAGCATTATGTTGGAAGTTAGCACCTGTGTTGTACGTCTTCTTCTTGTGTCCTCGTTCATTCGGCGCTATTTTTTTCGTCACCTAGCAAGTAGATATGAGCATTCTTGAACAGGGGTAGTCGCTGAAGCCGACGTTTCGACAAGTGGCTTTGTCTTCAAGGCAGCAACTCTGAGCGCTTACGTTGCTGCCTTGAAGAGGACACGAGTGCTTGTCGAAACGTGTGCTCTAGCGACCTCTCCTGCTCAAGAATGCTCATGTCTTCCAGCCTCCATCTTCTGCTGAACTTCTTCCTCACGGGAACTATTTACAGTAAAATACCACTTGAACGAACGTCAGTTAAACGGACTATTCAGTCGTACGAAATTTTTTTTAAATCCTCCGCCGAAGCGCCGTTGCACCAACTGCCTACCCATTTCAGTTCAACGAAATCAGTGCATAGACAATTTCATTTCTACAAATATATTTCGTGACACCATCCAATGCCTCTCCCGTCATATTGATCCGAAATTGTCTGAAAGACTGGGTACAGATAGCGCTTTGCGTTTTTGCTACTATGCCTCCTGTGACTCTCGCGTTGAGACATGCGTCGCTCTGTCTAGAGAAGAGATTGTAGCGAGAGTCCTACCACAGGAAGAGGAGGAGGAATAAGTAACCATTGTAGAGGAAGCACAAAGAATTTCAGCTTAAAGAAGCTCTGATATACTTGGAAAAAGTGAAGTCCTTCGCTGCCCAGCAGAGTGTTTTGCCGGAGAATGTTTATGAGAGCTTAGGCACAATGACTCTATTGATGACCCCTGCAGTTCTAGGTGTACAAGTGCAGCAAAAGATTACTACATTCATAAAAACATGTTAAATAAACATAAATTGAATTTCAAATAAGCAGCATTGCAAATAAGGGGTTCAAATTTTATTTCCATAACAAATGTTTTCTTTAGCTCCTGATAAGAAGTCGCAACATAGCTATTTCAGTTAAGCGAACTTTCACTTTAACGAACCTTCTCCTGGGGGTCCCTTGAAGTTCGTTCAAGTGAAGTTTCACTACATATGACAAGAACTTCGCGGGGGAAAACAATGTCATATCTTTGTCCAAAGACAACTGGTCACAACACTAATGAACAAAACAGTTATACAATGTTACCTAGCTATATCTAGCGTCTATATTGCCGCCAACTTTCGTGTTGAGCATGATGTCAGTGCCCACAATCAGATGTGCGAATGCAACACACTCGATGACCGCGAGCACTGCATTTTTAGAATCCTAGTATTATAATCAGCAACAATGAAGATGCGAGGGTGCGTTTCTATCTGGCGCATTACGAAAACTCAAGTCGCGGGAAGTCGTCGGAGACACCATGCCCGAAGGGAACAGCCGTCTCGCCCAACATTTCGGACCGCCGCAGATTAGTTGCAAGATAGGGCGCAAGCCGCCTATTGAGACATTTGACGTAGGGGATGTGGGGGGCGACACATCTATACATATATCCCCTGATTGTTCACGCTTACTCGCTCCTTGCTTTGCTCGTATGCACGGAAACGGTATGGTTTATTTTTTGCGTGTACGATTTTCGATTGCGCAGTTCCTGCTTAGCCGCGTCCTTTTTTTTTTCTTTCAAAAATAAGACGACCGCTTCGATAAAGCTTTTTTCCTGTGTTCCTTCGCAATATAAAATATTCTATTGCTTTCCAAAAAAAAAATGTAAACTTTACTCCACGCTTCTCGATCTGCACGCGAAATGGAATCGCCGGCGAATGAGCAATATAATATGATTTGCAGAAGAGCGTAGCAATGATTCCACGTATATTTTGCTCTCACTCCTGAATCTATAAGTATATCATTGCTTGTTGTAGCTTTCGAGTAAAGCTACACAAAACATATTTTTTATATGACCGTTTCAAAAATAACATCATGAGCCTTAGATGTTCCTACGGAAACGCGAATGTTGGATGCGCTGGCGAATCCAAAAACGAAATCTCCCGCAAACAGACTACTTTGCGTAGTAAGACATGTGCGGAAGCTCCGCCCACGTAGCTTTGGCTCTGCTGCCACATAAAGTGGTCGCCAGCCATAGATTCGGTTGATACTATGCCGTGACGTCACGGCAAGGTACGAGTTTCTCGTCGCGGGATCGTGCAAGAAATCGGGACGTTTTCCTAACCGCACATCTCTGTGGCTCTGTTGATGACGTGCAAGCGTTCATTTCGTATTTATTGATAACATACGTCATTCCAACTAGCCATACTGGCGCGTAAAGTCCCTAGAATTTTGATACTGTAAGCACACGTCACGCTAGTATCGATGTCAGTAGGTGCATAGTGTGAAAACTTACTTTATTGCTAAAAAAATCACAGTTTCGCCACTAGGGCGAAGCAATGAATGCGATATCAAAAAGGGAATCGTGAGGAAATGCGAATGCATTTCGCGTGCGCTTCACTCCATTTATATATACGTGCGAGCGAGCGGACGGGAGTGTGGGGCGCAGGTAGGAGAGAGAGCGAACGGCGGGAGAAGGAGCGCCGAAGCACTGCACCTACCCTCTGCTACACTCTCCACACACGCGGGAGCTCCGCCGAGCTTCCGCGATGCGAGCGCCCTCACACACCAGAGCGCGCTCCTCCTCTCCACTCACTATCCGCTACTCCGCCTGCACCACCTGCTCCGGTTGCTAGGGGCGAGGATAAGCGCGCGCGCCCGCAGCTGTTGCTATGGGAGAGGGCGTGAGAGCGGAGAGATAAAAAATTACACCATCTTCCGCTAAAGGGAACCATGTGTAGATGTGAAGCAGCGGGCGCTAACGCTTACACCGGCGGCGGCGTTGACGCTAGCGCTGATCACAGCGTTGCGCAGGAGAGAAAACTGGGGATGCGTAAAGCACGCAGCGATGGAACGGTGTTTCCTACTGGAACATGCCAATCGCTGCTCATGTGCAATGAGAGACAGAAGACTCCGACTGGACACAGAGACTCGCAGTCGGCTTTTAGTTAACGCGCACGCTGCGAATTTTTATTGTTCAACAACGCACAGGAGAAATCTCCCACCGGCACCACCATGGAGTTCAAGATCCATTGCCATATATACGGGGTGGCCAGTGAACGGTTGTGCAGCGCGAGCAGTCGGTTTTTTCAACCAAGAAACTCGCTAGCAGACGCTGCCTGCGTCGGCGTCTCGAGGCGAGAGAGGGGGGAGCGTAGGAGAGGAGACGGAGAGCGGGGGACGTGCATGCGCAGTGGGAGTGTGGACGCTGCGGGCAGAGATGCCTAGAGAAGAGAGGGGGGGAGCGTAGGAGAGAGAGGTGGGACGCGCATGCGCAATGGGAGTGTGGACGCCGCGGGCAGGGATGTATAGAGGAGAGAGGGGGGAGCGTAGCAGGGGGAGAGAGGAGGGGAGGCGCATGCGCAGTGAGGGTGTGGTTGCCGCGGGGAGGGATGCCTAGAGGAGAGAGAGGGAGAGAGGAGGTTTTTATTTTTATTTTTTAAGGGGTTTGCGCATGCGCAGTAAGGGTGGTCACGCCGCACACCACCACCACCGGATTAAGCTTCGCCATAAGATACTTCACATCTAACACCTGCCGGCGCTTACCTCCTCAACCTATCCTCCTCCGCGGACAACGCTGGACAACGCTGGACAACGCCGGACAACGCCGGACAACGCCGGACAACGCCGGACAACGCCGGATGCCTGACATAGCCCGACTATGAAATGCATTCGCATTTAAAATTAGTTTGTCACACGAAGAACGACAAGCAGCTCGATACTTGCAACGCGCCGCCGCAGCACAAAGGAGGACGCTCGAAAAGGACGCATAGGTATACACAGGACAAGCGTGAACTAACCACTGTCGCAGTTGTTACGTATTTGTATTTGAGCGACGCGCTGTGAGTGTCCACAAATGCAGAATCCGACGCTGTTGTTGCCTCTGACATGGCTCATACCCACTCAGGGGGATTGGTCAAGGATTGATTATATAATTATATGACTTTTCGACGCTGTTTGACACCTCTTTTTCTTTTAAAGTGCGGCACGCGGAATGACCCCTCTGCGTCCCCCTGCCACGCGGTGGCGTCTGACGCGTGCCCGGTGTTCTTTTGTTTCATTCTACATCATGAGTGGTACAGAAGGGAGCCACGTTTTCGTGCGCATCTCAAGGGCAATTTTCAATTTGAAAGAAACTGTAAAAGCGTCGTGGATAGAAAACACGCTCAAGCTGTTGCGAGATCTGCGTACCGCGAGCGGCAAATGGTGCATATGAATAGCTCGCCGTTATATCGCTGGCACGAGCATGACCTTTGGCTGTGTTGGCTAGCAGGCTGCGGAGCGAGGGGTCGCTGGTTCAAACCCCCGTAAGGTGGTCTGGAATGACGGCGTCGACATGCAGACGGCGACGGCGACGGCGACGGCGAAAATCAGCCGAGACTGTCCATATAATTGCTATCGCAATAAAAGAAATCTTACCGGCATTTCTTGAGCTTCGCACTTGCTTAGAGCCGGCTTTGTATACTGGAGATTTGCGTGGCGGACTAAACTCAGCTTCGAAAATTGGTGTCAGTGTCCAGTAAACACACTTCGTTTTAAATCACATCTACTGCAGTTGAGAATTTCGAGTATGCACGTGTTTTTTTTTTCTCATTTCTTCAAACATCTAGCTCTATATATTCTTTGAAGTATACAATACTTCTGTATTCCAAAACGGCTTCTTTTTGGGCGAGTTGACGCTTCCGTTGCTCAAGTACGCTTGACTGTGGCTCAAATGTATTTTGTACCACTGTCAAGAATACCAAAGCAATACTTCTGCATGCAATGAGAATTACAGCTTTATCGATTTTTTTAAGCCCAATGTGAAATATTAGGAACATCCTCATAGTAAAATTTTCAGCTAGCAAGAGATTCAATATGGCGCCCTTTTTTTTTCTTCTTCGATTCCCTCCAGTAACCTTGCGCTTTTCGTCGAGGACGCGAACTCTTCTATCCGAGCACATGATGGACACACTCGTACCCCCTGACATGCAATCCCTGCTCCAAGAAGCCTCGGAAGCTGTGCAAAAGGCCGAATCGGAGTCAGACGTCGGCATCGACATCGTCTCCATGCTACTCACCGTCTACGCAGCAATATTATGCATCCTCGTTGCTATGTAGGTTCTATCTCCGGCTACTCTTTGACGTAGACAGACAGACAGACAGACAGACAGACAGACAGACAGACAGACAGACAGACAGACAGACAGACAGACAGACAGACAGATAGATAGATAGATAGATAGATAGATAGATAGATAGATAGATAGATAGATAGATAGATAGATAGATAGATAGATAGATAGATAGATAGATAGATAGATAGATAGATAGATAGATAGATTTCTGAGTCATGCAGCACAAAGGTTCAATAGCTGGATGTGTTTAATGGAAGTTTTGAAATGAATCGAATCATGACAGTACGCGCAGAAATGTAGGAATCGAAAGCAAACGCCTAGTAGAAACTGGAACTAGTATTGATGTGAGCATTAATATTGTTAGCTGAAATATCTGGGCATCACTGGTTGTCTTCAATTATTGCAAAGCTATATGGAGGAAGCGGAGTATCTGAGGAAACAAACGCGTGTCAAGGACCTATTAGTTAACATCTAGAAGAAATGGACATGGGCAGGACAAGAAGTCAAAATAACCGCTGGTAATTAGAAGTAACAGAGTGGGTTCAAGTGCACTCAGAAGTGCTACGGGGAGGCAGGAAGTTGGGTGGGCAGGTTAATTAAGACGTTTGCGGCGATAATGTGGCCGCGGCAAGCACTGGACAGGCTAATTTGAGAAACCTCAGAAAGGCATTTGCCCTGCTGTGGGCGTAGTCAGGTTGGTGCATATGAAAAGCTGGTCTAATTATCAAATATTTGTCTTACGAATGTGGTTACCACTGCATCACAAATGGATAAACACGTCTTGCCCAGGATGTGTTGTAATGGCACTCAAAAGCGCAACACAAGCGAGGTTGAGCCATCGCCAGCGGCTCCGGTTGATGACGTAGCCGTGGATTGGAAGTCTATCTTCAGCATCTCCGAGATGGCTCGTCTAGACACCGCCAGTAAGCGGCACAAGGGTGGTTACATCTGCCCGAAAGGTGAGTAGGGTGATATGAGTGCTGAATCATGCTTCGCCTAACACAACGGTGTCGCTGCTGAATCCTTCATTTAATGCATGCATTGAGGGCCCCTTTGGAATGGACTGACTTTGAACAACGGCAAGACAGGCTTCCACGCATCACAGATGCCTCACGCGCTGAGCTGTGTTCACCTGAAAACTCCTGCTTTATGTTTGTCTGACGGCCGGCGCGTTTTCTACCCTCTTGAGCCGCAATTATCGGCTGCCTGCACAAAAAGAACATAAAACGCTCGGGCAGATGTTATCGCCCATAAAATTCATGCGATCGACGCTGACGGCGACAGAAAAATTATACCTGGATTGTCCATGTGATTTCTATCGCAATAAAAACTATGGGGGCATCTAAGTAATTCTCAAATTTAAACGTAAGTGCATTACTTGTCGCGTGGTGCGTCACTGATGAGTTATGTCATTGCTTTTAGTGTTGCTCCCAAATGTTTGGTTGTGTAGAGAATGTTCTTCCAGAGCCGCGGATGTCGTACGGCATGTTCTGCGGTTCTTTGCGTGTCACACGTACTTCAGCCTTTCGGACGCCCTCTCTCCTATAGCTAAGCATAGGGTAGCCAATTGGAGATCTATGGTTTACTGCCCTTACTTTCCTTCGCATTTTATATCTCAACGCTTTCGGGCGGCACCCGCACCGTTGTTCAAGTGCTTATGGTGCTCAACTGCTGCACCGAAAGTCCCGAGATGGAACCCTGCCCGTGGCGGCCGTCTTTCGATGAAAGCGAAATGCGTTAGGCCCATGCACTTAGATTTAGGTGCACCTGAAAACACCCAGGTGATCGAAATTTTCGAAGCCTGTCTAATATAGCGTCCCTCAAAATCATGTCGCCGTTTTGGGGTATAATACCCCCAAGAACAAATTAGATTTCCAGTGACGATCGTGGGTACATGCGCCGCTTCCTTGCGTTGGCCAGACCTCTGTCTCAAACGCAAAAAAAAAAGATGTTGCCGAGCAACAGCGAGACATATTCATTTGCATTGTCACACACCTAGGCGCCACAGGGTAAATCACTCACCAACGTCCAGTTTTCCGTTCTTCCTTCACGGACTTAGCGTCATACGCTAGCATTCGGCTGCCATTCGTCAATTTTGCGTTTGATCTTTTGAGAAAAAGAGATCTTATGCCATCCTTCAATTATGCTTTTTGGTCTTTTGAGAAAAGAGATGTTATGTCATTCTTCAATTAAGCTTTTGATCTTTTGAGAAAAGAGATCTTATTCACTCTAAAAAAACAGAGAGGATATCTTACTCTCCTCGGTGACTCCTGACTTGTCACGTATGCGACTCACTTTAACAATACACGTTAAAGTCTCTCTTAGGTCGGAGTCTCCGACGTTAGTATAATAGCTTGCAAAGAAAGTTCAGTCATTCACTTGGTAAAACAGGACTTCAGAGAAGACTCGGAGCACTCCTTAATTTTTTTATAGTGTGAGTAGTGTCCATTACTTCTCTTTAATTTAATTATTTGCAGGAATAGGGCTGCGAGAGCTGTCCAATTGAGCATGCCGCGGCCAGAGTTATTCAGCGCTGGTTTCGCCATAAGTTCAAGCCGTGGCTTCAAAGGGGTCAAGGTCTCAGCCCGGCACTGAAGAGCTTCCGTCGAGCAGTCAGCGCTGCATTCGACGAAGACTACGGTGCCACAGTGAACACGATGCTCGAAGATTCCATTCTTCACGTGGAAGAGCTCGCGCCTCCTAGCGACGACACGATTCGCTCTGAGGACGAGCTCTCTTAAAGCAAACACGATGACTATGATGACGTGTATAAGTTCCCACGTTATTCGGTTAATCTCATTATTGGTTTTTTTCTATATTCAACCTTTTACGTATATACTGAGGACAAAGTGGTCCGCAGTCCATGTCTATTTGAGCTCAAATATCGATACGTCGAATTTGCGCACTACACTGATGAATAAGTAGCCAGTTGATTAAATAAATTATCTGAAACAAGGTAATGTTTGTCAAATACAAAGCGAATAAGTTCAGTTTTTCAGCCCCATTTTCTATCCTCAAAGATGGGAAACGGAGCGCTGTACTTCCAAAGTACTTTCCGCTTCAATTTGCGACGTCAATTCACAGATGTTCGAGCTGCATTCCCACGCTTGCCGCTGGCTTCGATGAGGCCGGCCCGCAGTGCTCGCTCTGCGATTTCTGGACCTGCGTGCTCTCTTGCGCACCTGTGGCTTAGCACCAGCACTGGGGGCATTTGACAAGGCCGAGGTCGTCGATTGGCTGCTGCCCGCGTCCACCTCACGTACAATAGGCTGCTTAATTGCACAGGCCCATAGCCACGATGGCGGCTGGGGTCACCCACCCTCCCCCCCCGAAATTCTGATGGATGGGGTGTTTTACAGAAAATAATAAATCGAAATATGCGTTTTTCTAAAATAGTAAAAAGCTTTCAGCAAGTACCCCATTCCCTCCGAAATAATTTCCTGCCGACGGATTTGTACTGTAATGGTAGCCTCGTAGATACAGGCCCAAGTCACCGTAGGAAGAAAGTGATTTGATGGGAGTGCAATAATAAGCCACGTAGCCACAAGGTATTATGTGTCCCGACTTCGGGCGAACTCATAAGACCATAGACGCGTCTTCTTTTTCCATCCAACCGACAATCTGCAACGTGGGGCCAAGGCCTCCACTTAGGCTACCAGCCCAATACTTAAACAACGATTGTCCGAGGAGGGCGCTAGCAATGCGCTGCTATAGCATCAATGCGAATGCCAGAACACCGTGTAGATGTACAGAAGTTAGGCAAGGGCGTCGAGTAGATTGCAAAAGCGACCATGCCGAGCGACAAAATCTGGTCATGCAAATGTTTATTGACAGCGAAACCGCTTAGCAAATCGTTCCTTGTCCGACGAACCAAAAACTATCATAAACTGGTATGCGCCACAGAAATGGGGTAAATCCCACTGCTCACCACTGGTCCACTAAAAATGAAGAAGGGCAACTTAGACCAACAAATGTGCCACATTCCCTGTAGTGGGTAAGAGCCAGAACAGAGGAACAAGCAAGCGAGCAAGCACAGAAATGGCGTAAATCCAAATACTCACCACTAAATGGTGACGATGACACCATTTAAACTATAATTAATTTAAGTAAGATTCAATCACCGCTGCGGCAAAATCATAAGAGAGGTTTCTAGCGTGTAGAGTGTCCGGGTATGTGCATAGGGTGTGGGAATATAGGGTTACCAGGGTGATGGGGTCCACATCTTGCGGCGCCTAGTGCAACCACAGTCATATCATGTTTGTTTTCGTCGAATGTTTTACAGGGAAAAAAAAACGATTGAAATGGCAGCTCATTCGTAATTCTGACCCTGCAAGGCACTTATACCGGAAATAGAGTGCACGTTGTTTCTACAATACAAATGTTGTGCCACGGCCGGAATGGAGGAGCGACACGCGCGCACTCTCTTACGGCCTGCGCACCCAAGGAGGGAACAATAGGGCAGATTCTTGACAGCTCGTTGCAGAGATCGCCGCGGGGGGGGAGCTTCGAACCGACCCTTTACCCTCTCACTCCTCCCTTTTCTTGTCGACGCCTCGCTTCTGACCGAGTCAGCCGACCACGCGTGCCACAGGTGTTTTTGATCTGCCGCGGAATATTTCGAGTGCGCGGGCGCCGCTCCTTCCTGCAGCTGAATTGGCGAGGGTTGGGCCGCAGCGCCGCGAACTTGCGGCGCTGAAAGGTGGGAACTAGACACGAAGCGCAGGCCGTAAGAGAGTGCCGCTCCTCCAGTCCGGCCGTGGTTGTGCTTGCCTGGTTCATCTTGGCCCCGCTAGATGGCGCCACCCCTCCATCCAATCAGGAGCCTTAGAACTCTCATGTTTAAGGCTTCGGTATTCTAATTCACCCTAGTTTCAGTAATCCGGCTGAAACAAGACGATCGCAATTGGCGCTCGCGCTTCCACTTATTTTGACTCGGCGGCTGGAGTCTCCGCGAAGGGGGATATTTCGAGGCGCCATGAACGAAGGTGGGATTTGCGAGATAGGGCCGTAAACGTAATGCCCTATCCGGCGAGTAGGTTACATTCCGTAAAGGCCCGAGCATGTGCAGAATCCTTCCGGTGTCTGTTAACACGGTAACGTAAAGAATATGCGTACAAGTTAAAAACCTCTAATATTTGTCAAAATACATTAAGAAAATTCCCGCGATCCCTTATGCATTCGGATTGGTTGGTTGATCCTTAGTAAAGTGGCGCAGCCGACATTTATGCATTTGCCTAACACCTGAGGCATCTTTGCCACACCTCTTACACGATGGTCTAGAAGAAGACAAGCACGTGTATTCCTGCCAATTGAAAGGTTACTCTTCTCATATAGAAGGTGGCGAATTTCGCCGAATCCCCCTTTCAACGTCTTCACTTCTATTCATAACAGACAGCACAGCTTTAACAAACTTTACTCTTCGCGGGTACTTAACCACTGTCTTTTGACAAGAGGCTGAATGCGTGTTGCCACGCGTCGTCGAGAGACTCACGTGGATTACAGGGAAACCCTTCTGTGGAGCGTTGATTCACCCATCAGTGCTGACACTTCCTTCGGGTGGTACCACACCTGGGCACTTGTTGCGCCAAATTCCTGACGGCCGCAATGGACCTCTCCACCTTGAAAGCACTTGAGTGAAAGCTCTTAAGATCTTTATGTACCTGATTGCCAAGTGGCAGCCTTAAAAGGAGGTACTTCGCAACCCTAATGTAAAAGCTTCGTGCAATTAGTCTAAAAATCTTTTTCTCATCAGGTGTGAAAAAATGAATGGCGTTTTCGGAGTCTGCGCCAATTTCAAACACCTGCTCCTTGTTTATGGAGCACAGGACATCAAAGGAATTTAGGTTCACCTCCTTTGAGGTGCCTGTATGCACCACTCAGTAGAAAATGTCCAAAAATCCTTTCGCAAGCTTCTCCTGTTCTTCATGCAAAACATAGGAGTTGCTCACTTTGTCGAAATAACGTAAAAAATTCGACAAACACGTCGGCCGCATTTCGCAGAAAGATTGACTTGGGAAGCAGGTCCTTTTTGATTAGGTTTTCCTTAGAGACGCCTGTAAAAAAATTGACGCACACTTTGTAAATTCTAAAGTGTGTTCGGCGAAAGCCTGTGGCCATTCGACTGACTGAGTGTCAGCCGTCGCGAAGTCACATGCCACAGAAGAACATTTTCAGGCAAGCCCAGGAAGTTCTGTGTTGTCCTTCAGTGTAGCACATTGCGCGACTGAATGTTTGAAGAAATGATACACGTCGAGCAATGTTGATTCTACGGCACCGCCAAATGCTTCGAAACCTTTCGCAAATGCGTTGTGTATTTTGGGTAAACTACATTCACATCGTCTTTTAAACGTTTCTTCAAACTTCGCATAACATTCAGGCTGTCACAAAAGCAGCCCATGTTACTCTGAGGCAAATCTTGCATGGCTTCTTTGACGTGTGGCGGCAAGATTTCTGATGTTGCAGAGCCCGAGTGAAATGAGCACAAATGTTCAAAGACAACACGTTTATGTGCAGCAGAAAAATATCCAACCATCACGTCCCGTTGTTGGCAGCGTTGTTGGGTCAATTTGATTTGTGTAATACATGTGGGGCTTATTTAGTTCATCTGTGATTTATTTCCTAAAATATGGGCAAAGCCATCGCAAATAAGAAAGCTTCCTTCGACCACACTAAACTTTTTGGCAATTTTAGAGTCCGGAAACATTAATGGCGTCATCTTTACAGCTGCATCCCCGCAAATACAAGGGACAGTGTCGTACCAACTTGTTTGCGAGCGGGAGTGGGGGGGTCAAGCCTGTTATTATTTTACTCTTGTACGACGCTATATTACATATTTTAACGCCATTCCTTGTCCGACACGACACCTGCGTATAGGGTGTTTTTGCGAAGGAGTTTTAAGCATCAGCCTGACTCTGTGGTAGAATACTTGATTTCCACGGCGAGGGCCCGGATTCATATCCCATCCATTCCTAGAATTTTCTTTTTCATTTCGTTTTTTCTTATTTCTCGCGACAGCGGTTACGGACACCAGAGGCGGAGTGTAACTAAGGCACCATATCGGCGCTTGTTTTGATCTCATAACAGCTTTCACTGTAATGTATAAGGGTCTCAAACACCATCACTCTCCACAAAGCCATGGCCGAGAGCACAGAGTGGCTCCTCCTAAAAAGACAGGGCGTGCAAACATGGACAAAAGAAGGAAGGCAGGAACAACACAAACGCCTACTAACAACTGAAGATGCTCACAACGGCGGAAGAGAAAGAAGGCACGAAAACTTATCTGCGCATGGCCTTGCAATATGCGAAGCTATCAATCTGGCAGGCGTGGGGGAACACGTACCCCCGCCCTCAAAAGTTTTCGGAACACAAAATATCCGAAAATGATGTATTCCCGCTTTGTCTTTGAACATAGCCTCCAAACAGATGTTCCAGCTTGTAGTAGTCCTTGCGACCTACGCAGCTACCTGCTAGGTTAGATGCGCCGTGCACTAACAGAGCAGAAATTCGCATTTTCAGTGCAGCCCGCGTTCCGTAAACTTGTGGGAGCGGCTGTACGTGCGAGAGAATGAATACTAATACGAATACGAATGAATACGCACGCGTGGGCAGAATGAATATGCACCAACTGGCTCAGGTCTCTGTTATTCTGAGTGGCTCCTTAATGGCTAGGTAGGTGGTAAGTGGAAGTAAAGACTAACAGCCACAACCGGTGGTATCTGTCATTCAGGCTGACGCTATCACTTCATCTTGAAAGGTGAGGTTGAGGGCACGGAACCTTGCCCACTGTTAGACGTACTAGGGTTGGTTGATGATGATAGTCAGTAAGAGTAGCCGGCGTTTCTAGAATTTTCTTTCTCATTTCAGTTTCTTACTTCGCGTGATAACGGTTACGGACACCGGCGATGGCGGACGACTACCCCACTGCCATTGTGATCTGATAACCGCTTTCGCCGTAAGATAGAGCAAGGAGCGATTCGATCGGCAGCAAAGAAACGTTGACGCCCCGCGGGAGAAGGAGAGAAAAGCGGTGTCACGCGAGTGGTGAGTTTTTCGGTGGTCACGCGAGTTTTCGGTGGTCCACGATTTCTCATGACCTCAAGCTTCTCCGTCTTCCCACGAAGTTCCCTTTTTGTCTTAGACGCTACGTAGGAACAACGCGGTATATAATATCTTAGAGAGATATGTTACGTACCAGAACTGAGATGAGCTCCGTTAGCACTCATCCCAGTCATGGGAGACTCCTTCAAGGACGTCGTTGGTGCGAGGTGTCCCAGGTGGGCGTCGGGTTAAATCGCTTCCCGCGCACCCTGAATCAGATCCACAGGTCTAGCAGAAGATGCATGCCAGCAAACCAGGAATTGTTGTGCTAGCGCTTAGGGGCAGGGACATTCCCCCATCGCTTCAATAACCAGTACTAATTGGTTAGGCGATTAAAACTATGGGTCTTACGCGCGGCTCTTCATAACCGATTCCTATGGCGTACTATACCTAAACCAAATCTCCGCTTCCACCAATTGAAAAAAATTCCTGCAGTTCCCACGCATATCATACCAGGCTTGGTACACATCCAGTTAACAGAACGGCTGGTTAACAATCAGGCCATGTTTTTCATGATTTGCGTGTTAGGACCTGTCATTTATGTTCGTCGCAGCCACAACACACAATGCGAATTTGGGTGTTGGTTACACAGCATGAGAAGGGCGTGTAAGTTATGCCGCGCATGTCATGATTTTCTTGTTACCACCTGTCATCAGCCTTAAATTTTTTTGTTATTTCAAGCTAGCAAACGGCCTCCAGCTCACCGTGAGCGTGGCATATAAATCGTGCAGTACATGACATGCACCTCAATTTTATGTTACCGCCTGTCAGTAATGCTCGTCATACAGTAATGTCACGCAATACCAATTTCCGGTGTATATCCAGCTAGCAAAACAGCAGCGAGCTCATGATGAGCGTAGTTTGTAAATCATGCCAAAAATCATGGCACTCATGTCATTATTTTCGTGTTACCTCCTGTCATACATGTTGCGCAATACTAGTTGTGGTGTATGTCAAGCGAGCGCAACGGTAGCGATCTCGCCATGAGATAGCATATAAGTCATGGTGTACACGGCATGAACCTCATTTTTTTCATGTTACCGCCTGTCATTTATGTTCGTCATACAGTCACGCCGCGCGATGCCAAATTTTGGTGAATATCAATCGGGCGAAATGGCTGCGAGCTCACCGTGTGCGTGGCTTTGTGGTGAGAGTTTCGAATAACGCGTCCGATGCTC
Organism: Rhipicephalus appendiculatus; assembly: GCA_030522465.1. NCBI lineage: Eukaryota > Metazoa > Arthropoda > Arachnida > Ixodida > Ixodidae > Rhipicephalus > Rhipicephalus appendiculatus. The sequence goes on along the minus strand of JALIZH010011653.1, from coordinate 58,525 downwards.
GCAGGTTCGGTCCCTGCCCACGGCAAGTTATCTTTTCGTCCGCTTTCCTTTCTTCACATTTACATTACATTTATTACTAATAACATCCCCCATACTTTCCTTGGCATTATTGTCTGTTATTTCTCATTAATATTGTGTCTAACAAAGGTCCTAACATGTAAATCACGACATGCATGTTATGTACAGCATGATTTGCTGCTTGCTCGCTGCTTCACATTTCATCACTTCCCACAACGCGTGGGATCTGCCGGTTTTTTTTCCTTCTAGCTTCCTGTTTCTGTCTACCTCCTTCTCTTCCACTCGTTATCTCTTTCTCTCTCTTTTTCTATCTCTCTTTATCTCTATCTTTATATTTCTTGTTTCTCTTTCTTTCTATTTCTTTCTCTTCCTCTCTCTTCATTTCTTTTTTTCTCTTCTTCTGATCCTCTCTGTCTGTCTTTCATTCCTTTCTCCTTTTCTTTCTTCCTATGCTATGGCTTTACTATCTCCCCTCTTTTTTTCCCGTCTCCTCACCCTCACACCTCTTTACTACTTTCTTGCCACACTACACGTTAGAAGGCTGTCCTATGCTCCGGTCGCGCACTTGCACTGATGAGATGTTACGACGCTCGCCTTCGGATCGCGGGTACGCGCATTTGAATCCCGCCTCGCCAAGTAGTGTACTTTCTTTCCAGCTCTTTCTTTTTATCTTTATTTCTCTGACTCGTTCTCTCGCCCATCACTGTTATTGCATCCCACGCCGGATAAATCTGTGCACGTGTTCTGGGAGCGAAGAAGAATGTGAAGAAGAGGACGAAGAGGGCGCGTGCCGGTTCATGATGATGATGGTTTTCTGTTCGCTCTGCACAAACTAACAGACGGCTTAACTCTTTCGTTCCCGCGGGAAAATGGTGATTTTTATAGATCTACGGAAGAAGTTTTTATCAGTATAAAAAGTACTCTAGCATTCATTACATCACACCAAATGTTGCATCATTAAACGTTCTTTCCAAAGTATGTTTTAAACAAGAAAAAATCTTATGGGACATATAAAAATTTGAAAGGGCTTAATTTTTTTCTTGCCGCCAGATAAACAGAGCAATAAAAACACTGTAGATGCATAAACCTTCAGAACAAAGACAATTCAGAATATACATTCTGGAGATAAATAACCCAGGAATATTTTAAAGAATAATGAATGTTCTATGCAATACTGCTATTAACGCAAAAAAAAAATCGGGTACGATGTACTACTTCATTGCTCGTGCCATCAGGGGAGGCATATCCTGGTTTTTGTGAGACACAGGCGCACTAGTGCACTTTCCTAAAACAAATGTTAGTTTTTATCCGAAAAACCTCCTTGTGTTCCATCACAGATGACGCCGAGGATGTGAAAATTGCCTGTATAAATCAGAAGTCCAATGAACTTAACCAGGTTGTCTGGCGTACTGGGCTCGCGCCACGCCGGGCAAGCTCGGCGCGGCGACTGCGCGGACTGTCTCCGTCTGTCGGCGTGGCTTGACGGCGACTGCTCTTCCGTGCATGCGTGGTTAGGCAAAGTTAAATCCAGGGGTTGCGCAGCTGTGGCTTGGTTATTGATAAGCAAAAGTGGATTTGTTTTTTGCGCACACCCGACGTTTTACCTGGAGCTTTAAGGGCTTCGCTCTTAAATATACACCCAGTACTCGGAGAATTACCAGCATTTTGTATGAGCTAGTGCCAGAGGCCAACAATAACAACATCCTTGACAGAGGGTCTTGGGGACTTATTAGGAAGCAACAGTGCGAGCAGATGGGGAGAAACAAACACAGTAAACGCTCCTGGCGCCGTAGACTGTAAGGCTTTCTTGACTAATTCCGCAGTATTGGGTATGAACCACATTTGCGACAGACAAGAAGCGTAGCCATTCAGGTACACCTGCCGGAATGGCCTGGAGCATTGCTGTTGGCTTTTGTATTTTCGGTGCTAGCTGGCACGCGGTGGACCAATACCTGCCCGACCTCCTTGCGCGCATCGACGTTGCCGTCATGATGGCAGTCAAGCACTCTTCGTCCGCAGCGAGCTATCTCGCCATCGAGGGCAAGGACATGGGGTACGGTGGTCTTGAGGCAAGCCCACAGTCAGAAACTATGGCTGCTGTGAAGAACCAGGCTGTAGGCAAAGAGGATAAAGACTGCAATGGCACAAGGGACATAGGCATCGAGGATAGTAGACAGTCAGAAAATTTGAGCGCTGTCGAGCAATCCCCCCAGTGATGACGACAAAGACGGCAAGCAAGCACAGAGGAAAGAGTGGAACTATAGCTTCTACGAGTAATACATTAGAGAAAATACTGGAAAAAATTCACTTACTACTCGGCCAATCCCCTGCATTGGGTGTGAGCCATGATATGAGGAGAAGAAGAAGAAGACTAGAGACAAGGCCACAGGCAATTCTTGGCCGATCCCCCCACTGTGGGTGTGAGCCACAGAAGAAGGTTAACAAGAACAAGCCGCAGCCAGAGATAATGTGCGCTGTCAAGCGGGCAGAGAACGACGAGGACGATGACGCCAAGGACACAGAGGACGTTAGACTCGACGGAAGACCACAGCGAGACACCGTTAGCGCTGCAGAACAGTCAGACAACGTACGTCAGCCAATTTGGGCACTCTCTAGGAGCTAGGGCTGGCAAAGGTACAGAGTGTGGGGATCCTCGAAAAATTGTGCGCAGGGTGGCATCGCTGGTGAACCTGGCTCTACGATCCTAGGCCAGAGCGGGAAAGGTGTCGCGCATCACTCAACAGCCTTTTTCGAGCAGGACGACGACACGTCCGGTGAGCGTTAAATTTATAGGCCGTCAATTTTTTTCAGGTTGAATATGCAAGTATTCTATAACTAGCATTGAGAATGATATAGTCGTTTTACAACCGGGAAGTGTGCGTCTTGCACCGTCCGCGATGATCTTGTCCTGGTGGGGTTTCCGTCGTTTCTTAGCCGCAATATTTGCCCGGAAGCAAACTTCTACAGCCTTCCTAATAATTCCTCGACTGTTTGTTGATACTCAGTTTCCATAAATGATCAGATAGAACAATAGAGCGTACCCCGTGGGAGATCCCTAGCAATTCAATAGAGGCGAAGCTCGCACGATGCGATGAGTAGCTGTCTAAAAATTCTTTCTGGTCGTACCTTTGACTCGATCTCTGAATGAATTTCGAAGTATTCTACGAGACTCCACTCCCTAGATTTGCAGCCGAAGTTATTTTAGGGCACGATTCATTAATGGCAACAACAGCTTGACAGTTCTAGCTAACTTTCCTACACTGGTTCACAGCGTAACGTGTCATTTTCCTATTGTCATCGATTTCGGGTGAAAACAAATATACGCTCAATTTTTTTTCACTGTTTAATAAAAAAGATTGTGATACATTCTTAATCATGTATTTCAAATGTAAATCTAACCGTTGCTTTTTAGAACTTTACAGTAAATGAAGCCCAGTGTTCTCGCATGTGTATTAAGAAAGCACGTTACTGAGCCGGGGATGACATATTATTGATGAACTTATTGTTGAATACCATTTGGCTTGCCATAGTGGCATGGCCGATGAAGTTTATCAAACTAACTTAAAATTAGCTTTAACCGTCTCGGCACTCTTGGAAAGCTTGATGCATCCAAAGATGCATGCAAAGTCGTATTACTCTCAATAGATGGTTTTTATACAGTGAGGTGCAAGCACTCAGGTTTAGAGTGGTTAATGGTGGTACTGCGACGCAGCTGGTGCATTCGAACCCCATATAAACGTGTAAAAATGAAAAAAAGGATCAAGTGAACACTGTTTTTCTTTGCTATTTCACCCTTTAAACAGTGGACAAGTGGAAAAAGATGCAAAACCTTTCATATGAGAAAATTCAAGACAGGCTGATACCCGAGGACCTCAGGATTATATGGCGAGCCACTCGGACAGCTTTGCAACGCGCGGAGTGGCCAGAGTGGATGGCGGATGTGGACTGGGACAAGGCATGTCTACTGCTGCTATCTTCCTTGCTCTGGATCGGGCTTGCAACGTACGTTTCCTCCATGGCTAGATGTTCGATAGCTACAATACATATATCAGACACAGCTATATACCAATCGTACAGATACAATTAGGCAGGCACAATCATCAGGTATTGGCAACGCTGGTACGTAGGAGAGTATTGTAACATAAGGAAGGAGACAGGGCAATATAGACATGTAATGCTCACGATTGAAACGCAGGACAAGAACTTTGAGGATAATTACTGGTATGCGTACTAGAATTATTCCTACAGGAATTGACGCCGATATGAAGCAAACTGGTCACGGTGTAAACGAAAGTATGCGCATTAGGTGGACCCTAAAGTTTTCCGTTTTCAATTCTCGAGCACTTTAAATACATACATACATACATAAATACATACATACATACATACATACATACATACATACATACATACATACATACATACATACATACATACATACGTACGTACGTACGTACGTACGTACGTACGTACATACATACATACATACATACATACATACATACATACATACATACATACATACATACGTACATACGTACGTACGTACGTACGTACGTACATACATACATACATACATACATACATACATACATACATACATACATACATACATACATACATACATACATACATACATACATACATACATACATACATACATACATACATACATACATACATACATACATACATACATACATACATACATACATACATACATACATACATACATACATACATACGTACATACGTACATACGTACATACATACACGCATACATGCCAGGCATGGGCTTTTGCATGGAGTTTGCCATCTGAAGTCCTGCCTGAGCGTACGTGTCTTTCTTGTGTGTATTAATGCTGGACCTTGATTAAACTGACAAAATTCTTGTTTCACGCCAGGTTCAACAAAAAGACTTCTGTAAGAAATGTATATTAACGATTCTCGTTAACATCACCTGGTGTTTCTGGATCCATATCTTGTTCCAACAATAGTTCCAATAGTAAATATATAAATTATTTCACCTTTATAAAATCAATAAATAAAAGCCATTTTCCATGCATTTCCATTTCGTATTTTCAGGGAGGAGTATGCATCGTACAAGTGCATTCCAAAGCATTCAGGAGCGCATTGTAATGTATCGCAGCGAATGGTGCAAGCGGAGAGTAACTGAAGTTCTCTCTCTCACAAGTGTAAACAAAACACATTCTTTAGCTAGAGGCACCGTAGAATAACTAAATATTAATACGCGACGAAGTCGCCACTTTTTTCGGAAATTTCTTACATTGCCTACATCACCAACTCAGCATACGATTTCTTTTTTTTCTGCCAGGTGGTATTTTAGAGGCGGCACAGAAGACAACAAGAAAGTGGTAGATGCGTCGCCAAAAAGCTCGGCCCGGACCACGCCTGCTGGCAGCAAATCAAGCTTTGGCATATCCGAGATGGCTCGTCGCGCCTTTCCGACCTATAGACATGAGGGGGGCTACATCTATTCGAAAGGTAAGCACTGTGCGGCACATACCATACGTGTTTTACAGCTAACGTTATAGACAACAACAATGGGAAAACAAGGCATGTCCACCGTAGTGCTGAATTATTGTTATGATGCTCGGCTGCTGACACAGAGGACGTGGTTTCGATGCCGCTCGTGGCGGTAGTATTTAGATGTGGGGGAAATGCTCAAGGCCCGTGTACCATGCGTTGTCACGGCGCGTTAAAGAGCACCAGACGGTTGAAATTTGTGGATTTCCGGAGCCCACAATCAACTACGGCGTTTATCATAATATTATCGGGATTTGGGCACGCAAAACACCAGGAATTTTTAGTATTATTACGAAAGAAAACTGGCAATAAATGTACTTGAACGAGTCCTGTTCATTGTGCGGTCATCTATACTTACCGCCAACAACACATGTGTATATGAAATACGAGAAAGAAAGAAAGAAAGAAAGAAAGAAAGAAAGAAAGAAAGAAAGAAAGAAAGAAAGAAAGAAAGAAAGAAAAGAAAAGAAAAAGAAAAGAAAAGAAAAGAAAAGAAAAGAAAAGGAAAGAAAGAAAGAAAGAAAGAAAGAAAGAAAGAAAGAAAGAAAGAAAGAAAGAAAGAAAGAAAGAAAGAAAGAAAGAAAGAAAGAAAGAAAGAAAGAAAGAAAGAAAGAAAGAAAGAAAGAAAGAAAGAAAGAAAGAAAGAAAAGAAAGAAAGAAAGAAAGAAAGAAAGAAAGAAAGAAAGAAAGAAAGAAAGAAAGAAAGAAAGAAAGAAAGGTAGTTGGCCAGGCCCGCATGTGCCAAGCTTCGCTTTCTCCGCTTTCCCGAGTGAGGGAAAGTCTAATTTACTGTCCTTTTTTTTTTACTGGACTTGCAGGAACCGACCGGTTGAGAAAACGAGATGCGGCGGCCGCCACCATTCAACGCTGGGCACGCACAGAGTTCAAGCGGTGGCTCCGAGACCGCGCACTGTCTAGGTCCAGCATCGAGACATCGCCGTTGGACAGCCAGCGTTGGACCGACGAAGACCACGGCGCCGTTGTCAGCACCATACTCAAAGATCGCTGCGTTAACGTCGACACACTGGGTCCTCCAGAAAGCGAACGTTTTTCTCCGGCAACAAGGTTGCCCTCCAGCAATGGCGCTTGGAAATGGCACGGCAGAGGCGGTGATCACGTCGATTCCAGCCAACATAATCGGCGCCGACAGAAATTCTCGCTTTCCTCGAAGGACATTTCCAAGGTCCTTATTAAGCTCGAATCGCGCGCTGACCCAGGTGCTAGCTTGAGCCCTGTATCCAAGCCTCCTTGAAGTTGATGGCCGTAAGTTAGAGCTACGTCATGGCTCCTTTGCCTGATCGACAAAGAGAACACCGGAAGCAGAAAAAAAATTTCTAAATATTGAATCGCCACTCATAGAAATTATCTTCTTTCTTGTGTGTGTGGGTGTCCTACCCGGGAGCGAGCTTCCGATCACTCCTGATTCACTTATGTTTCAGTAAAGGCTTGCTGTGCACCGTTATCTCAAGAGCACGATTGTCACAGCCCATCAGTGGCATGCAATCACCTGTCCTATTCCAAGGACTGACGAATCGGTCCTACGAAAGGCGCCACAAAAGCACGGACGGTTTAAGAGTAGGTCGTTTCACTGGGCCAGCGAAGGTCGGTTGTGGTCCAAAGAGTGAGTCGTATTGCAGAGCTGAGAAGCTCAGAAAATTTGTTAAAAGACGGGGCGTGTACACACGGACACAAGAAAAAAGTCAAGGCATCACAAACGCCTCAGGCTTTACAACATTCCAAGGCTTGTGAAAAAAGGTTCAGCCATGTCATACCTTTTAGTCTTCCCTCACTGGGAATGCGCAGATAAGTATTTGTGCCCGGAATCTGTGGTATCTTGACTTCCGTGTGTGCAAGCCCAGTCTTATAACTAGACAGTACAAACATCACGCATACACATAGGCGTGCGCTCGAGGGGGGTAGAGGGGGCGGCCGCCCCCCCCCCCCTAGTCACCTAAGAGAGGGGGGCGCAAATTCTGCCCCATACATTGACTTAATAGGAAAGGGGGGGGGGGCGCTGCGAGATGAATCTTCGCCCCGGCTGCCCCCCCCGAAGGGGAACCCTGCGCACGCCTATGCGCATACATGCATGCGCTTGGCTTATTAATTCGCAATGAAACTGATTTGCTTCAACAATAATGGGGAACAGTTAATCGACCCGCACATCAACTGCAAGCTCGTATTAAAGAATATTCAATAACAGTAAAGGTCCTCTCCTGTTCAGGTTTATTAAGCCACAGTCCCCGGTGTATTCCTGGGACGTTTCTGGAAGATTCCTCTTCCTCTGCCCACATAGACTGTAGCGCTGGCTGGGGTTCCCCCAGGTCTGACACCCTCGAAGGTGACTCGACGGTGACCCCCCCTCCCCGCTTCCCGCAACCCGCACGTCACCACGCTGCCGACCATACAAAAAAATTGATGACGTCATAGCCGCCATTACTCTTTTCCTGCGTTTGCTCCAACAGACTATACTACTCAACGGCTGCCCACGAGTCCGTGGCCGCGGCGCATGCGTTGGAAGTTATGTGTTTGGCGAAACTGCTTTCCCGTTTCCTATTCCAAGGTACTTCTCGATGTGGACCATGTAGAAGTGCGTCACAGTTCTGTGTGCTGACGTGGTCGAGAGCTGCACACACCAGGTGGTGATAGTTGCACCCGGCGGCGGCTTGTCGTTTTTGGAGCTCTGTCAAACCGAAACTGAGACTGTTCGATAATAAGAGGAGCCTGTAATCAATTATCTGTCACCCGCTGTAGCAAACGATGTGCCGTGTTATGACTAACAGGCCCTCAGCAACACTTTGCAGCAAAAAATAAAAAAAGAAAAACAGACCAAAATTTTTGTGTCAGTACCCCTTTCACCTGAGTGTTCTAGATCATGGGTTCTCAAATTCGGTTCTGCAGAACCCAGGTGTTCCGTTAGGACATCTTAGGGTTCCGCGAGGGGTCAGAAGGAGCGCAACCCGCTCCCGTTTTAGCCCTTATTAGCAACTAATTTATTTATTTAGACGAGCAAACTTTTATTGCATTTTGCACTTAAAGGAATACATCGCACGCCGCATCCGCTCATCGGCTGTCTGCTGGTAGTGACAGACCCAGGTTGTAGCAGCACTAAAGGTTCGTCGTCAAGTGCGAGCCATGAAACTTTCATTGTTTTGCGGACCCGTGGTGACAGAATGCGTGCAGCGCTGGTAATTCATGCTTGCGACCATTCAAACCAGTTCAAACGACATTAGCAGGCACCTCGGCGTTTTACTCGTGGCTCATGGCGCGTCGGTGATCACGAGGCAGTTTTCACACACGGTGATTTGCCACTGTTCTATGTCGGTTTTGTGAAACAAAGGGCAGCGAGCGCTTTGATAGGCGTAAGGGGCGTCGCTTCGTGCCGGCTGTGGGCTACCCGAGCATTTACGCTTAGCTTTACGGCCGGTCGACGTCCATTTTCCTGTGCGACTGGCATGCCTCCTTTTTTGTTTCGCAAAAAAATAAAACAGGCCTCTGTACGTCCGGTGCTTCGTTTGCTTGAACGGATTGCTTACCCTGCGCGGTACGTGAAGCATGCAGTGTGAGGTCGGCGGGGACCTTTGCGCGAGTCGTGGAGCGGCACGGGGAGCAATCACAAGTCTATGTACCACCGGGAGTTCTACATCAAAGACGATGGCCTTTGATATTAAGGGGAAAAAGAACAGGCGAACGCGGGCAGTGTTAATACTCCGGCTGTACGCGTCCGGAGGTGTTATCACCTACCCTCCTTCCCCTCCCGCCCCCCCCCCTCCCCCCCCCCCTTCCCCGCTTTTGAATGTCTTCATCGTAAGAAAAAGTTAGGAGTTCCTCAGCACTCTGGAAGATCCGTTCTGGTTCCCCAATGCGAGGAAGTTTGAGAACCCCCTGGTCTAGAGTCACGGGTCCTCAAGTCATTTTCGCAGAGAAACTCTTGGAAACATTACAACAGAACCTCCGCGAAGTACTTATACTAAATACATCTGTTCAAACAATTAGAATAGAATTTTACGACATATTGGCCAAGAAATGCAAACATTTACCCAATAGGTAATTCAATGGAATTTTGAGGACCATTTCTCGTATTTAGGAACAAACATCGTGATAGCGCAACTGATGCTTCCGTTGGCGAAGAAAAGGCATGAATGGGCATTTCATCAATATTTTTTTATTGATTTTTTGAACTGTTTTACCAGATTTTACGGCCTATTTATCAAGCGGAATTACTTGCAATTGTCCTGGCTTTACGCAAATTACCCCTATCTGTAAGAGAAGCACTCATTCTGGCAGACTGTCTGTCCATCTGTTATTCATTAAGTGCACCTGATTTGTCAGATTCCTTAGCAGTATTTTATTATCTTGGCCCAAGTAATTTACGTTTTATTCCCTTGGTGTGGGTACCGGATCACAATGCTTTAATTCGCAATGAACATGCGTATGCACTCGCAGTAGCATCCCACAATGGTCCCATAAATTCTATATTGCCCACGTTGGCGTTCGTCTCTCCGGCCCGATTTCAAATGTTTGCCACGTCGGACAACTTTGAGAAATCTCCGTGGTCACCATGTGAGTTTCCTCATCTTAATTATCTTTGGAAAAATCGATGGTGCTCAACTAGAAGGGCAGAAAAAAATTTACACCATCTTCCCAAAGGGAACCCTGATGGGATGCGAAGCAGCAGCGTTGCGCATGGGAGTGGTGGAGAGGGTGAAGCGAGAGAGAGGTGACACGTACAGACATGTTTCAACGCGTACGTTAGGCGCGCGTCAGGACGGCAGCTGCGGGCGCTCCGGCGAGCGCGCGGCAGGCGAGGGAGAGAGTGACGTCAGCGCGCACTGCGAGGGGAGCGTGACGTCAACGCGCAGCTGCGGCGTGACCTACTTGGCACCGCTCCAACACCTGCGGCGAGGGGAGCGCGTTGCGGCGCGTTCGTACGCACGGAGGGACAGCGTTACACAGCCTAGTCAAATAGCTGCTTCGCATCTAATATCAATTACCAGACTTACGAGGCCCAGTTCTCCCACTGAACTTTTACCTACACAGGCCTGGTCTGGTGCAGTCAACTTCATGCCTCCACTGAAAGGAGAGTGAATCACTGCATCCTTTCTTTTCAACATGCACATTATTCACAAATCAAAGCAAAATATTTTTAGATAAACCCCTCCGGAAGCATGGGCTAGCATTTATCACTTCCGGTGGTTCTTTCATTTTGGGCTGTCGAAATGGGTTTTAGCACAGGAACGTTTGCGATGCCACATGTCATTTCCTACGTGACACTAAATGAATTGAATGTTAAATCTATCGAATGTTTCACTTTATTTTTCCGACCATATTTGCTTATCATTATTTTTCCTCTTGATTATACCGAGGAGTTAGTTTGCAAACTATCCATTTCTGAACATATTTATATTATAAAACAAATTTATCGCTAAAATAATGCACCGCGCGTTTCATGGCCGATCCCCCACGGTGGGTAGCGCCAGATTAGAGCAGCATTTTGGGTTAGTTGGTGATCCATGGCTTCAAAGTAATTGCGCGACGAAAACACGGACAAAACTGCGTTTGTACTTGTCTTCTTGTGTCCGTGTTTTCGTCGCGCAATTACCTTGAAGCGCTAGATTACTGAGGGAGAACCAACCAAACAAGACGGTGCGAGCTAAGCGGCGGAGGTTTCACTTCACCGGCGGCCCGTGAATCACCTTAAAACACGTTACCGAAGCCAGCCTCCCCCCCCCCCCCCCCCCCCGACACAACGCGTTGAGCTGAGCGTCAATACCTATCAATAGCGTTTTTTTGTGTGTCTGGCATTCCGGTACCGCAAGGGCGTATGGTGATACCGTACAGAGCGTGCCATAGCTGCAGCCACGTCAAGTAGCGCCAGCTAGGGAGGATACAGAACAACTAACAAACTCGTATTCTACGTCCTCCGCGATTTGGGAAGCGCCCTTCGCCAGTCGCAATGCTTGCATCATCGACAATTTGTGTATGGCTCAAAGAGACGGTGCCGCATCGACACGAATACTTTGCTGTCGAAGCTTTAGGACATCAATCTAAAAAGAAAAATTGCATCAGTTCACAACTAACGAGCTCCAGAGTTTACAACGGCCACATAATAGATTCGAGGTAGACGGCAACCGCTTTCGGCCGTGCGGCCATGTTTTTCGGGTGCGTGCATCCGCAGTTCACACCCAGTATTCCTTGTGTACGCAAAGCATATTGCGGGTAGCGGAAGACCGGACAGACTAAAACGCTCTATTCACAAGCGTCTGCCCCACGCTCGGCGCACTGTGGCATGCGTGCACGGAACACGAATGAACGTCACGTCGCTGGAGTACATACTTCACTGTTTGCGACCACCGTCATAGCTCTCCCTCTGCCTTTTTTTAATTGTCTTATCCCTTTCACCTGCATACAGAATTAGGCAACACATAATCCTCCTCCTGCCAACCTATTTTCGGTTTTCGCCATTGTTATGATCCCTCAGCAGCTGCACCAAGGGCAGCGTCAATGCAATCGTCAGGTTGTTCATCTTTATCATCGGCACGCTGATTTTACTAGAAATTACATTTCCTCGTCCATAAACGAAGCAGACTCATTGTAAGCATCCTTTATAATTTTTTCAAACTTTTATGTCACAATTGCGAACTTCGTGTTCCCATGATTCCCTGCGACGTGTTTGTTGGTCGGTGTACTAATTTGACCTCTTTATTTGTCTTCAATTTAATCTTTCATTTCTCTGTTTTCCTAAAACCACCGATACATCATCATTGCATTGATGTACCGTGCTATTCAACTTAGAACTGAACAACTGACCGTGATAGTGGGATTTATGCCATCTGCCGGGAAGCACGAAAGAAAAGAAAAGCCGTTGAATTTTATTTCTAAAAAAATCCAGATTGGTTTAGTTTCAGACCATTATTCTAAGCCTCCTAACCGCCGGTTTAATGGCCAATCCCCCGTAGTGGGTACGAGCCATATATATAGGAACAAACAAACAAACAAAAATAATGGCGCTTCGTACCGTTCTAGGCTTGTGCATTCTGTGCACTGCTTATTGCGTGGTCGACAAATGGCTGCCCGGGCTGCTTCCCCGCATCAGTGTTACCGCCCAGATGGGAGCTACCCGCAGTTCCCCTGCCATGACCTCTGCTCTTGAGGACAAGGACGGCGAAGACGTGAAGGGCGCCGATCTCGAGGCAAGACAACTAGAAGTTGTGAGCGTGAACGAGTGCAATTAGGGAGCCAAAGGCGAGACCTCTGGAGCTTATAGCCACAGATCCCCGAGGACACGTAAGGGTAACGTTCGGCAGAATATCTTAACAAATATTTTCCTGCACAGGCCCCCGGCATCGATGAAACGTGTTCGGCGACACAGGGAGACAGACCGTGCGCGCATAAGTATCTTACGGAACCTCCGGAACACAATGACAGCTTCGCAGGTAAGTGTTCACCATTTTGTAGCTATTGAGACTTTCGCCTTATCAAACGCGGAAAATTGGCCGTCGGCTTAGGCAGCGTCTTCTAGATTTGGCCCAGAGTTCGTGATATCGTCGTGACGTCGTGATGACGTCACGGCATGACGCCATCGCAAGACAGCGTCGCTTGGCCAAAGGCGGGCCGCCGATCACGGAGCCTGTACCTAACCATGCGAAGTACAGAAAGCTTGCAATACCTCCTATCTCGGAGGCAGTGCACAACCACGTTAGGTGCATTAGGCTTTCGGAGGGGCTATTGCATGAGGGACCCTGTCAGATTTTTTGAGGTACGGACTAGTGATTAATCAATGATCGCTTAATTACCGCATGAAAAAGGAACAAGCAATAAGTAAATTACATTTACTGTTATCACGTAAGCAGAATATTTACTATAGCCCACGGATGTATGCGACTTGTGAGCACTATGACACGAGCATTTTGGAGCGAAGATGAAGAACAACATATAAACCATAGCTCGCGTACCACATACGGTGCACTTATCATGACTACAAGCACTACAAAGTAGAGACTGTCGTCTTGACGCTCTCCGAAAGTGTAAAGTACTGGTAAAAAAAATTGAAGGCGACGCTAATTATTGATTTACGCGCCCGTTAGCGGAACTCGCACGTCGGCGTTACGTGTTCGGTGTTACGTTCCTTAGGTGAACATTGTTTTTCAGCGCACTCCCGAAGGAGATATCGGAGGCCACATAGAAATAAGCGCATGGTCGAGATCTGCTCCTCCAGCTACCTAACGATCCCAGCTTCTCGCAAAAAAAAAGCATTTGCTGTTTCATTGAACTCGTTCAATTTTCGTTAATTATCTTGACAGTCATTCGGCCCTTATCTTAAGATAACTTATGTTCTAATGCAATATGTATCCAATGTAACACTCGTCTTGAACAAGACCCGTCAATTTCGCACCGGTGTTATTTCTGATAAGTCGCTTTCTGAATATTCGGAAAGCGAGAGGCGAGTACTGGAACGAAAGTGCTTGGAATGTCAGTGCACGTTAAAGAACACCAGATGGTCAAAATCTCCGGAGCCCTCCACTACGGCGTCTCTCATAATCATATCGTGGTTTTGGGACGTAAAACCCCAGATATTATTATTATTAAAGTGCTTGGAAGGGGGGCAAAGAGGGTCAGTCGTTCCTCGTGCCACTAACAGATAACTTCACGGCTCTTATGAAAGCCGAGCTGCCCCAGTGCTTCTGACAAGAAGTTACGCTGAGGACCATGATTATTATTAACATACATTCACACATTTGTTAGTTTTCTCACAGAAAACCTAAAAGGATCGGGGCTAAAGGCGCTAGCATATGTGCCTGACTGAGGCCCTGACCTCACGTCTGTCAGGAAACACTGCGCAATCGTATAATTTGTGAATATTTTTAATGCGAATGCATTTCTTAGTCTGGCTATGTCAGGCACATCCAGCGTTGTCCGCGGCGGCGTCCGCGCGTCGGCAGGTGTTATCTCTCCGCTCTCACTCCCTCTCCCATAGCAACAGCTGCGGGCGCGCGCGCTTATCCTCGCCCCTAGCAACCGGAGCATGTGGTGCGAGAGAGTGTAGGAGAGGGTAGGTGCAGTGCTTCGCCGCTCCTTCTCTCGCCGTTCGCTCTCTCTCCTCCCTGCGCCCCACTCTCCCGTCCGCTCGCGCCTCACTCTCGACCGTTCGCTGGCTCGGCGCCTCTCAAGGCGATGGCAGAAGTCGGTGAAGGCGAAATCTCTCGGCGCAAGAAATGCATTCGCATTTCCTCACGATTCCCTTCGGGGAGGTGGGGGCATTTTTTGGAATTTACTGTTTCATTTTGGGAGAAGAAAGATAGCACAATGCAATATTAGAGTTTAATGGACCGGCGCTCCTCAATGCTAGCGTTCAAGGCGAAAGGCGGTGCGTGTGAGCGAAAGAGGCTTGACAGGTCCGTTGCCTCCATAAGTTTTACATTGAAGAAGTAACTTTCCTAGTCTAGGACGTTCCTCTACCCATCGTGCCACCTTGAGTAAATTAAGAAAATCGATACATAACCGCATCTCCTTTGCGTCTAGGCGACTGCGAATACTAAACAAGCCTGCCTGATGTAATATGATTTCCAAAACATACCTATTGGAATTAGGAACTCCGGTTATCTCTCCTTGACGTTTTCATTATTTGTGCTTAAGGGCCCGACGCCATAATGCTGTCTTTGTTTTCACCAAGCCACCTTTCTGTGTACTTTATCTAGCAAAATATGCAGGCATGAAATTTATACAGCAGGAAGCAAAACATGTTTATTCACTGCACAAGACTTACAGGAGCACTAAAGAGAAAAGCGACATTTTCTTAGTACCAGTAAATTATTTTTTTTGCACAATGCCAGAAACAACACGCTTGCTTCGAGAACGCCCCTCGGAAAATCAGAAAAACCGCAAAAAAAAAAAAATACTATGCAGGTGGCGACGCCACGCTGATGTTTTCGCGCTATTCACCGTGACCTGCTAGATTTTGACGGCGTCACTGGGCCCTATGTTGTCCTTAATATGTGAAAATGAAGTACATTGTCTTCTGAGCGAGCCACAAACGTACCACACCAATATTCAAGAAATTTCGTATAGCCAATGTGACCAAAATAGTAAAAAAATTCCCCATCTCCCGCTAAAGGGAACCATGTGTGGATGCGAAGCAGCGGGGAGATAATTAGCTTGAGCGGGAGGAAAGTCGCCGCTCTCATTTCACGGCAGTGGTCCGGGCGCTCATCGCGGCGCTGCGCAGGAGAGAGAATGAGGGCCGCGCGCTCCGTCATTTTCATACCGCGGAACTACCGTGGCGCCCCCAGCGGAGTATGCAGCTGTCACACCATCTGTCATTCCGTAGGGTATTCCTAGAGGAAAGGACGGGGGGGGGGGGGGACCGTCGGAGAGGAGAGAGAGGGGACGTGCATGCGCTGTAGGGGGTGTGGGACGCGTGAGCCGCTCCGTATAGTAGATGATTCCAAGAGGAGAGAGGGGGGAGAGGACGCGCATGCGCTCTGGGGATGTGGGACGCCGGAGCCGCTCCGTAGAGTAGAGTATTCCTAGAGGAGAGGACGCGGGGCCGCTCCGTAGAGTAGACGATTCCTAGAGGAGAGGAAGGGGGTGAGCGTAGGAGAGAGAGGGGGGGACGGCACGCGCTGTGGTGGTGTGGGACGCGGGACGGACTAAGCCCCCTCCAAACACATGCAAGCAAGATTAAGGAATGGGGTCAACCTGGGCGACAGACACCACCTGCCTAGCCACTGCTAAGCAGCCTCTCTGTGCTCTCGGCCATGACTCAAGTAATGGGGTCAACCTGGGCGACAGACCCCACCTGCCTAGCCATTGCTAAGCAGCCTCTCTGTGTTCTTGGCTATGACTCTGATGACTGCGTTAGGGTTGACGGCCTTCATATTACTACAGTGTTCTGGTTCGCATAATGGGCGCTTCCCTACTTCATGAAAGTGGCCGGACGCGGGACGGGGGACGGCGGACGGGGGACGCGGGAGGGACAGAGCCCCGAGCATAAGATGCTTCGCATCTAAAAAATTACACCATCTCCCGCTAAAGGGAACCATGTGTAGATGTGAAGCAGCGGGCGCTAACGCTTACACTGGCGGCGGCGTTGACGCTGGCGCTCATCGCAGCGTTGCGCAGGAGAGAAAACTGGGGAGGCGCAAAGCACGCAGTGATGGAGCGGTGTTTCCTACTGGAACATGCCAATCGCTGCTAATGGGCAATGAGAGACGGAAGACTCCGATTGGACACAGAGACCCGCAGTCCGCTTTTAGTTAACGCGCACGCTGCGAATTTTTTTATTCTTCAACAACACACAGGAGAATGCTCCCACCGGCACCACCTTGCAGGTCAAGATCCATTGCCATATATACGGGGTGGCCAGTGAACGGTTGTGCAGCGCGAGCAGTCGGTTTTTTCAACCAAGAAACTCGCTAGCAGGCGCTGCCTGCGTGGGCGTCGCGAGGCGAGAGAGGGGGGAGCGTAGAAGAGGAGAGAGAGGGGGGGGGACGCGCATGCGCAGTGGGAGTGTGGACACCGCGGGCAGGGATGCCTAGAGGAGAGAGGGGGGGGAGCGTAGGAGGGGGAGAGAGGGGGGACGCGCATGCGCAGTGGGAGTGTGGACGCCGCGGGCAGGGATGAGGAGAAAAAGGGGGGAGAGGAGGTTTTTTTTTTTTTTGAAAGGGTTCGCGCATGCGCAGTAAGTGAGGCCACGCGGCACACCACCACCACCACCAACACCGGATTAAGCTTCGCCATAAGATGCGTCACATCTAAAACAAACACTTTGAAACCCGGGACGTCGCCATCGCAGTTTTCGGCGAGAAATTGGAAATTGACACTTTTGAGGTTTATTTCCTCATCTATTAATAAGCCTCTGGAGGTGAAATTAACAACAGTAAATAACTTTTCTGAGTATAATTTATTAGTGCAAACCAATTTATTGCTTCGCTTTAGTGTCCCTTTTAAGCAAAGGTCTAAATGGATAGAGAAAAGATTAACCCCCGTATTCAGAAACGCTCCTTGACTTGAACTTGACTTGCCACCGCCTAAAGACAGCGCGTTCGAAACGCCTTTGTGCTGCATTGAAGGCGGGTGCAAGTCATGTTCAAGTGAAGGAGCTTTTCTGAATACGGGGGTTAGATTAAGATGTGGTTGATTGGGGCAACAGCGTGACAAACTTGAAACGGATTCATTGCGGCTCTGTATTCTCTGCCATTCTACTCTCTGACAGTGCGCGTTTGGTCGAGAGCGTTATTTCTTCTGTCCGAGCACATGGTGGACGCAGTTGTACCCCCCCGACTGCCAAGCTCTGCTCCGAGACGCCTGGACGGTCCTGCAAAACGTAGAGAGGTCGTCAGGCGTCGGCTACTTCAAGCCATGCCTGCTGGTGGCGTCCATCTTCTGCTTCGTCATTCTAACGTACGTTCCCTGCCTGCTACCCGTGTCGAGAATACGAATTCATGTTCTCGCGAACAAGGTGCATAGATAGCTGACTGATTGCGATTTAAGCATTCTTTAACCATAAGTGCGCCATAACAATTCATTTTTTTTAAAGTGATTTTTTTAACTGATGTTCAATTAAGCAGCCCACAGTGGCGGTGTGTAACTAGACGACAACTAAAAGGGATTTCTCTGGCATAATGATTAACTATGTTAGTAGCAGCTATGATGATTGATGATGATGATGACGCTATATATGCATGGATTATTGCTGCAAAGCTACGGTCTGACAAAGTAGAGAGCACAGTGCAAGATGCATATTCGAACCTTATCAAGCATGTATCCAAGGGCCGAATTCTTGTTTGCGGCATGCCAGAAAGTTAGTCTCTTGGAAACTACCGCCTGTGAAGTTCGCATTTCTTTTCTTTTTTCTTTTTTTTTTTTTTTACTATTCCAACAGGAAGAAGATATACTTCTCAGAAGCGTGTTTTTCCACACTTAACAGACACAAATGACATACACGTAATTTCGTCTACTTCTTTATGGTGTATCATTCCTCATCTCGGAATAAATCACAGGTGGGCCTGTACATTGCCATTTGATAGGCTGTGCACTTTTTCAAGCATAGACAAACACTAAAATCGGACAAACACTAACGCTGAATGCGTCCTCGTGTTTGTGCGATTGATTATTCCTCCACGTTCCATCAGTTGTACTGTCTTTCAACAGAATATACTCAGCGCTAAGTGGGCGTCTTCGAAGTGTGGCGTAAAATTACATTTAGGTTGCTTAAAACGTATTTGCGGGCTAGTTGGTAAGTCATAATGGCATATGGCAGCGCACACCCAGGTAAGACAACGATCACGCACACAGAGGGACGACACAAGCGCTGTGTCGTCCCTCTGTGTGCGTGATCGTTGTCTTACCTGGTGTGCGCTGCCATATGCCATTACATTTAGGGTTGTTTTGTCTGTATGCGGCTCTGTTTACCTTCTCATCTTAACTTCGTGAATACGTCTTCAACAGGACGTGTTGTAAACTTGGTTCCAAGAAGAACACAAGAGAAGTCATCCCACCATCAGCTACACAGGTCCATGCCATGGGAGTCGACTGGAAGTCGAACTTCAGCATCACTGAGATGGCTCGCTTCAACAACCGTGGTGATAAGGAGGAAACCGGGTACATCTGCCCAAATGGTGAGCTCCACCTCAGCTCATAGCCAGGGGCCAGCCCCCCCCCCCCCCCGAAATTCCGACGGACGAGGGTGTTTTACTGAGAAAAGATATTAAAAATAGGGGTTTTTCAAGGCCTCCAATAAGTGCCCCCCCCCCCCCACCCCCCCGAAAAAAATTTCTGGCTACGGGCCTGGCTCCACCTGTCGTATGGCGTCGCTGCAAGTTCCACATTTATCAAATAAAGTGGGTTGCTAAGGAAGTAAATTAAGAGGTCGTAAAGTTAAATTATAAATTTACTTAGATTGTTATGTTATCATCTGAAAACACTGTTTTGAATTGTTTTGCCAGCGTAGTTTCATAATTACAAGAAAACATGGAATTTAATGTTCAATTTTTTTTTTCAATTTCCGGCCTAAATCTAGGCCTTTTAACGTCCCCGTTAAGTCACGAATTGCTAATTCCTCTTTTTTTCGTGTTTGAGCTATAGTGGCTCAATAAAATGCCCTCAAATTTGCTGGTTTCTGTATTTGGCTTCCCCAAGAGAACAATGTATTTCAATTTTACGGACTAAGTATGATGTATGCTTCCACAGACGCTGTCAATGTCTGAGACATCACAGCAACTTGATGCGAAAACCCCAAGGCGGCATCACCACCTGTATTTTGTGCTAGCGCGTTTTTTTTGCCTCGCAAGTGTATTCTCGCGGCAAGAGCAGTGCTTTTGTCATTGTGAAATGGCAATTTACTAATAGGAGAAAAATGGCTGTTTCTTTTATTGCGACGGCAATTAAGTGAACACTCTCGATGGGTTTTAGGGGCTAAGCTCCTTAGGGTCGAGCTTGTCCGCCGTCCCGCCATTGTCGCCACACGATGATGATGACGATGATGGTGATGACGATGAAGAATAAGCGCGTTCCAGACCACACATTCTCTTTCTGCCATGGATGAAAACGATCGTGAACGCGCTCTCGCCTACGAAAGCCAAAACGGCAACGCCGACAACAGGTTGCTACCCCGCAGTGTAGGACGCCGGAAGCGGCGGCAAACGTCCCACCACCATCAGGGGTACTTGTATAGACATCGCCTTCTCGAACTTTAGACTACGTCCAATTCACGGACCCTTGGCTTTGTACTTTACGGACTACAAGGCCGTTATACTCAAAGGGAAACGTTCCCCTGACCTTAACGTCATATATGACTAAAACAAAATCAGGGGAACCCCCTCCTTGTGGTCCGAGAGCTCTTGATCAAAATCGTCATCTACCCCATATGTAAATAATAAAACATTGTGTATATACTTTATTAATATGTAAATAATAAAACATTGCGTATATACTGTATATATAATCACACCACACCCCCCGCGTTTCTGTGTCAGGTCTTTGTATGATGATCGAGTGGGCAAAATGTACGGAGGATTCTCGGTTTACCAGATTACCTCCGGAGCTTCGACCACTCATCATCATTCACTTCGTGGATATGGCGTGATTTTTTTTTGTCATCGTCGTTGCCGTGATGTTCCATATAAAGTCCAAATCGATAACATACCCCCCCCCCGCATCCTTTGATCTACCCGTGGTTTAAAGCGCATGAACGGGGCAACGAACACGGCTGAAGCAGAGTTCCAATGAGCCTGCCCATCTCCATCGCTCAGAAGACGCATGCGATAACATTCCCCCGTGTGTAAGGCCTGCCTTCGAATGCCGCTAAAGCAGAGAGCAGACGCTCCGTCCGTCTTGAACGAACATGAAGAAATGCGGAAGAGGAGGTGGGGGATGTGGCTCGAGCAGGAACTGTGAACTTTGATTCTAAGGGTGCGGTTGCGATCGCTGACGCGCGCGTTATCGCGGCAGGCGTTAGCGGACGGCTCGTATACCCCTCTACGTGCTGCGCTCTCAACACGAAGAGACTGCGAAATCGTTTTCTCTCCCTAGGGCAGCCGTATTCTCTTATATCAGTGTTTTGCAGAGTTACGCGAGACTGCATCTGAAAGAGTTAGCTGCCAGGCATACATCGTATGACATTACAATTTGTTGCAATCGCATTCATTGCTTCGCCGTTGAGGTGATACGGTGATTTTTCTAGTGTCAATTTAAAAAATGTTGAGACATGTTACTGTGCTTTAGCACTCGTACAAGCTACAGGCATTGGGAAGTGCGCAACTGCAAGCTCATAAAGGATATAAGCTAAACAGAGCAAGATGAACGAGGACAAAAAGAGTGGGCACAGAACGAGGCCTGACTTTCAGCTAATTTTTGTTCACCGATCCCTTAAATGTACTATTATATGCGCATGCTCTTACAAGGCACAAAAAAAAAACTCATGACGATCACTTTTGGTTAGAGACAAGGAAACTGATCTTAACCCTGCGCTGTCAACGATTGCAGGAGTCTAAACAAAAAATTTCTTCATCCTGGCGGGTGATAGAGGGCTGACTAATGCATTTACGACCTGCATTCAGCATTCCGTAGGCCTCAAAAATTTTACGCCTCAATTGCTCGTAGTGGTGGGAAATATTCTTTGTCCTAGAAAATTCCGCGGTACACCCGTGATCCCTGCAATGGATTGCCACGCGCGTTGAGCAAACATTGCCTCTCAGGAAATTTTGATGCTCTCTGAGGCGCGTGTTTACATATCGCCCCCATTTTACCTATGCAGACAGTTCCACACCCGAGTGGGACACTGTACACAACATTAATGGCACATGACAAAAATACACTAGTATATGCTTAATAGGACGTGGATCATTTACCATTGGGTCTTTTTCTGCACGGATTTACAGCGCTGCCCCGACATTGCCTATGTTCTTGGCTGAAGAAACGACATCAACGCTATGACGCGATCCAACCTTTTTTTAGCCTATGCGATAGTTGGTAAACGTATGGTACAACGGCAAATTTCTTCCTCTCATTTTTCCCTCACTGGTGTCATGTCTTTACCTTTCAAGGTACACTTAAACTCTCGCATAAGCTTCTGACAGGCCAACAATACCACACTGACCTGATATCTAGCTTCTTTTAGCCTCAAAATCTGTGATATAACACACTCTGCCATCTTATGGTGGTCACACGAATTGGTTATTGAAGAACTAAGGGTTGAAAAGGCAATACCATGCTTTATGATTATAGTATGGGTGGAAGCGAAGGAAAGCAGGGATTTCGAAATACGAGGATGGTATTTCCAACGTACTTGTTTATCCCAAAAGTTCAAGCTTTAATCTAAACACTAGCACTCCCGCCCGGTACGAATCCTTACCAACTTTGCCCAGTTCTCAATCCTATTCAGTGCAAACTCAATCTTTGGAAATCTCAGTCTTTACGCCTGAGTCGGCACAGCTAGAAATTTTCAGATGTTGCGGGACTTTCTTGTCCCTGTGAGTGATTGTAGCTTCAAAATAATGATAATGCAGGCTTGCTGGTACATACACGTAGTACATACACTCAGTACCCGTGAGTGCGGTTCTTTTCTTTGTCCCGTTTATGCGCTGTTTTAAAAAACTATGATCGTACCTCCCATCACCAGTGCAAATTCGCTCGTTTCCTCTTAAGCTTCTTCACTCACTAAATCGTCCACTCGGTGCTCACGTTGGCCACGGAAGCGAACCCTCCTCGCTATGTGTCTGCAGATTCGCTTCGAAACATAACTTCGTCTCTTTTTTTTTTTTTTATGTGCAAGCATTATATCATAAGACTAGAACATTTCTTGGTGATCTTTCTTTAGGTGCACCTTATAGCAGCTCCAGGAATTGACCTGGTAATTGATCCCTACTGTGGGGTCCAGTTTCATTCGTGCCAAAAATGGTTGCGGATTTTCGCAAGACAATCACAATTGTAATGAACCAATACTAGCGAAATCAAGGGAAGCCTTATGCTGCAGTCTTAGAGCCTCGTGTTAGGGCATTATTAACAGCGAAGCTGCTGTTAGTCGACCCTACGCCGTTGTCGTTACACAGCTCGGAGAAAAACATGTGCCGAGTCGGAGGAGGCGAGAGGAGGCAGGGACGGAGGCGACCAATGAAAGATCGCGCTGGCTGTGAGGAAAGCAGGCGGCAACCAATGCGAGCCCACACTGGGCGTGAGAAGGAGAGGCGCAGCGCAGAGGAGGCGACCGGCTATGGGTCTAAAAGTGGGGGTTTACGTGCACCGCGCCCTTTCCGAAGATGCCCTAGACTTCTCGTAAAGGCCTGACCCCACGTTCGCGTTGCAGTGTGTCAGCGCGTGGATTTTTGACGCGGCGTCGCGCCCTCTCCCTATGGAGAGAGAGGGCGCCCGGCTACGCGAAGCTGCGCGCCCTTTCTCTCCAATGGGGAGAGGGTACGACGCCGCGTCAGAAAGACACGCGCTGACACGCTGCAACGCGTAAGTGTGGTCAGGCCTTAAGCCCCAAGAAAAAGCGCTCTTCGCTAGTGACAACAGCAGTTTGCAGGAGAGCGTTTCGCAGTCTGCACAGCTCTCACTCCGTGGCTCTGGCTCTACATTTAGGCTGCCCTTCATTGAAGACTGTTGGAGAATTTGCGAAAGAGATTTCTTACGAGTAAGGGCCGTAACTCGATATTCGTTTGAATTTTTCTTCAATCCACTGCAGGCGAAGCAGCGGCAGAGATGTCAAGGGAAGACGCTGCGGCCGCCGTGATTCAGCACTGGGCACGTTACGAGTTCAAACGCTGGCTTCGAAGCAGTAAGGCTCAACACGGCAACAAAGAGCCACCGCTGAGCAGCCAGTGCGGAATCTACACCCAAGACCACGACGTGATTGTTAACACGACGCTCGAAGAAGATACCCTTGTTAGCACTCACGAGGATAGGCATCCGGGTGACCAGCATTGCTCCAACGATGCGCTTCCCTTATGGAAGCAGTCTTCTAAAATCAAAGACGATGGTTGTGATGACGCATAAACACGTCAATTCACTCCCAGGGCCACGAGGAGTCATAACTTTTCTATGCTCATTCCTGTCTCTTCGACGAGCGATAATGCGCTGTAGCTAACGATGCTGTACCAATGGAGTCGCTGTCGCTCAACTGGTAAATCATCGGACGCGTTATCGGAAGGTTGCATGTCCGGTCCCTGCCGGCGGCAAGCTGTCTTTTTCGTCCACTTTAATTTATTCACATATAATTACCGCACTCGAGTTAAAAGACTGGAAATGACGTCACGTATACTTTCCTTGGCTTTGTTGTCTGTTGGTTTTCGTTAAGGTTGCGCCAAACAAAGACAAACTAGTCCTTAATGTTCCCCTTTCGTTACCACCTTTTCGTTAATTGCGCCTCAGCGACCCTTGCCAACCACTGATTAGCAAGAAAAAAGAAATTTGACGCGTTTCACTATCCGATTGTTAGTTATGCGCACGCTTACGGACTATTTCTTTTGTGCTATCGGCGTCAATTGAAACCAGAACAGCGGCAAGAAATTAGCAATGATATTGTGCGCACCGTATACGGTCATCGCCGTGGACATGAACCAAAACGTTAAAAGCAGATGACTGTCACAGCAGTCTCATGCGAGAGCGTCAGCAACAGAGGCGCCAATAAGTTGGAGGTCTCAAGTCTCGATACAAAAGGGCAAGCTTATGTATTACAGAAGGTCATGCTTAAAAAGGTCATTCCTATTTACTAAAACAGCTTTTCCTCTGCAAATATGGTCACGTTCAAGCCACTCAGTCCCTTAGGCCCCCCTTTTTTTATTCAGATTTCTCATGTTCTTATCGCTTAAGTGCACCATTGAAAAGCTGGTACTTGTACCCGCAATATTATCGCTGCAAACAAAATAATGCAACATGTTTCTTTATATTCTTTTTCTATGGTCTGCGAGGGTATTTTTGCAGGATTTTAAGAAAAATCGAAGATGGGGGTTTTTTAAATATTGATTTTTCTATAGACTTGACTATCGCCAAAATTGAAAGTTTGAGGCCATATATAAAAATAGATATTAGAGATACAGCAACGATATTATCAGAAAAAATTTAACCCATTAAGCTGTAATAGGTCACCAAATTATGATACTCTAACTGCTTTATCGTAGGAGTAAAAAATTCTGAAATATAGCAACTTTTAAAAAAATGTCACCTGTTCAGACATTTTTCAAAAGCAGTTTCCTTTGTCCACAGGCTTGAAAGAATGCTGCTTCACTCTTCATTACGCATACATTTTATAGAAAAAGCTTTTTTTTGTGTAAAGTTAATATTTGTGTTTTTATATCGTCGTGAACTTTCGAGAACGGCAAGGGACGAAATTGGTCCCTCCGTAAAGAATAACTTCGACATTTTTTTTCCTCCTATACTATGCAGTTAATACAAAAACAAAGTTCGCTTTCGGGCTACTGGGTGGTATGTGCACAAAATATAAAATACTCAATCAAATCTAAAATATCAATTTTCGGACCCGTGTCGATCTCTCGTGTAATCACCCAAAATGGTTAGCCCTTTAACGCCTAAATGATGAAACCGCAGAAAAAAAAAAGATTGTTTTCATTTACCAGCTTTAAGTAGCAAACTTTAATTGATTCCATAGCTATATTATCTAAAATGCAACTTTAATGCCTACTTAGGTATGTCGCTAATTCGCGACGTGCCAGAGAAGCTACTATGTCTCATACTCGCGGTGACCGGTGTCCGTCCGGCCCTCTGGCATGCTGCCAGCTGTGGCGTCTCCCCCTCACGCGGGAGGATAAATGAGCTTTATGAGCGCTGGAACGCGGATGGCGTCTGCACGGGCACGACGCGCAAAGCGCGAGAATACGAACGCATCCGAAACGGAGGCAGATTAGTCTCACTTCTCGCTGCGATTCGCGGTAAAAATTAAAAAAAGTAAACACGCACACATTACGTTTGTGTGCCATCCCACTGGGAGTGTAAGAAAAATACTGCATATCAGTCGAATGGCCTCAGGCTTTCGCCGAACGCAGTTTGAAATTTGCAAATCCAATTTTTATTTGTGTATGTACGCATATGTACGTAAAAATTAGGTCTTAGGGGCGAAGCTCCTAAGGGTGTGGGTCTGTCCCTCCTCTGTAGTTGTCGTAGTTGTAGTTGTAGTAGGTAGGTAGATAGCCACGTATTAGTGGAATGTACCCACTCCACGTGATAAAGATGACGATGACGCAGTATAGTGGAATGTACCCACTACACGTGATAACGATGAAGTATAAGCGCGTTCCAGTGTAGTGGAATGTACCCACTACACGTGATAACGATGACGATGACATCATTCACTTCGTGGATATGGCGTGATTTTAGGGGCCAAGCTCCTTAGGGTGTGGGTCTGTCCCTCCTCTGTAGTAGTAGTAGTAGGTAGGTAGGTAGGTAGCCACGTGTAGTGGAATGTACCCACTCCACTTGATAAAGATGACGATGACGCAGTATAGTGGAATGTACCCACTACACGTGATAACGATGAAGTATAAGCGCGTTCCAGTATAGTGGAATGTACCCACTACACGTGATAACGATGACGATGACGCTGATGACCATGAATTATAAGCGCGTTCCGGACCACACATTCTCTTTCTGCCATGGATGAAAACGATCGAGCTTCGCCCACTCATCATCATTCACTTCGTGGATATGGCGTGATTTTTTTCATTTCTCCTTCTTCTTCTGCTTATTATTATTATTTGTAGTAGTAGTAGTAGTAGTAGTAGTAGTAGTAGTAGTAGTAGTAGTAGTAGTAGTGCTCGCGCAGGTCACCCTACCAGAGGGGGGATCAATAAAGACATACATAAAACGAAATGTTGATTATGATGATGCTAAATGATGGTGATGATTATGCACTTAATCTAACTAGTCAATAACATACACTAGCGCGTTTGCAGCTTCCCTATCAGACGGTTTTCAAAGCGTAAAACTGACGTTTCAATAAACTTGATCATGCATCATAATTTCCACTCGCCACGATTTTGTAAATTTTCTACTCTGTAAATGCCCCCGTTCTTTAATTTTATATAAATTTCTCAAGCCACTCGATAATTGGCCAATCCCCCACAGTGGGTGTGAGCCGCAGTGCTTAGGTGAACAAGAACGAGGGGCAGGTCGCTGTTAAAATCTAAAATATACATTACAAATTGTTCTGGTCAGATCATAATGTAATATAATAATATGTGGGTTTTACGTCTCAAAACTATGATATGATTATGAGGGACGCCGTAGTGGAAGGCTCCGGAAGTTTTGACCATCTGGTGTTCTTTAACGTGCACTGACATCGCACAGTACACGGGCCTCTACCATTGTCCCGGTC
Source organism: Rhipicephalus appendiculatus (assembly GCA_030522465.1). Lineage (NCBI taxonomy): Eukaryota > Metazoa > Arthropoda > Arachnida > Ixodida > Ixodidae > Rhipicephalus > Rhipicephalus appendiculatus. Next base: position 31,137 of record JALIZH010011653.1, on the reverse strand, counting down.
ATATAAACATGGCTGTCTGGTCGGCTAGAAAGTACAGAATTTCGTCACTATATTGCCACGAGCATAATGGCGTGTAGTATGCGGTATCGTTGCTGGCAGGCTTGTACGTGCCGCTGTAGGAAACACGATGCAGATAAGCACGCGATAAAGGACGATGATGCCAATGATCGGACTAGCCTGACGTTCCCCTGTACTCACGTTTACAGGTTTCTGTCGCAGTATAACGTGACAATATCACGTGCTATTTCTTTTTTTTTTCGTGTTTTTTTTTCTTTTTCTCTATCTTTTTTTTTTAGTTTTTCTTACGTTAATCAGCATTGTTGTAGTTATCACCGAAAAAAAATTGTTTTTCTTTTTTCAGCTTTTTTCTTTTACTCTTTTGTTGTATAATAAGCATTGTTGTACTTATCATCGAAATGCTATGATACGCAGTCTTGGCCAATCCCCCAGAGTGGGTATCTGCCTCGAGGATAAACAAACAAACAAACAAGGTCGGTGTGGTCGGGCGTTCTATTTGCCGGTATGGAGCTCGGGTTCATCGTCGGCAGTTGCCTCTGCGCCGCTGTCCTTTACGCCTTATCCAAGCGGATTACCTACAACTTAGACATCGAGCTACAAGTCCTCCGCGTTCAATTATCGATAGGCTTTCTGACTGGAGTGAACCGGCACAGCCACAACACCGGGAACGCCGTACGCGAAGCAAGCCTACAACCCGGGACCGTGAGCTCCGTCGAGCATTCGAGGAACGACACGGACGCGGGGCACGCCGGACTCGAGGCAGGACCGCAGCTGGAAGTCGTAACCGCTGTCGAGTCGCCGCGGGTCAACAACGAGAACCCGTGCATCAGTTGTGCCGCGTAGACTGGTACAGCGTGCCGAGCGAAACAGCCTCCTGGATACTGCGCAGTGCGAGTTAGCAAGTTCTCGGCGGCTGCATCAAAATCCTGTATCGTCGGAGTTCTGATTTCATACGTCGCGTAAACGCGAAATGAATAACGTGACACCATTCGTATAATGCGCATGCGTATCATTTATTTAATGAAGTTATTGTTGATGTTATTATTGATTTATTGAACACGCCTATTGATGTGTAGAATGCCGGAAGGGTACCTGTGAGGAACCCATGTGTCGTTTGTTGAGAGTTTCCTTGTATCATTTCGAAACTTATCGTATCGTTTTCTTCTCCCGTCGGTGAATTCAAAAATAGAGTGTTTTACAGGGCGCCGCAGTGTAGCTCTAAACCCTGGTGTGTAAAGTAATTCTCTGCTTAGATTGCGCAAGTCATTGGTTGGTATATGATGTTCAACGTCCTAAAGCGACTAAGGCTATGACATGCACCGTAGTGGACGGCTCCCGATAATTTCAAGTGCATGAGATTTTTAGCGAGGCAAGCGCACGTAAGCATACGGCAGGCTAAGCAATTCAAGGCTGGGCAGCACAGGGAGGGGCAGAGATCATTATCACCGTCATTAAAAGATATCATTTCATTACTTCTCGCTCAGACAAAAAGAAGACGATTCAGAGGGCCGAATACATTACTTTGGGAGAGCAGTTATCTGTCCCTAATGTAGCTCGCCGAAGATCCAGGCGCTAATATGCTCAGCAAGGGTTTCGGCAAACATTGCCCTCTATTATTGTAACAGCTAATATATGAACACTCTCGGTGAATTTTTGCCGTCGCCGTCGCCGTCGCCGTCATGTGGCGTCTAAAGTATAAATGGACGACATCGCCCCGAGCATCGCGTCCTACGCGTTAGTAAAAGCGCGCGAACTTTGGGGACGAGCGTAGCTCAAGCATAGATGAAACGAGCCAGCCGGGCAAGGCCGCGTGTGAGGCCTGCCGTCCATCACTCGTCAAGCAAAAAGGAAACGCCAGGCCTGTCTTTCATCGAGGGAAGGAGCGTGACCGGACGCCCTTTGGGCGTCTTTCAAGCAGCAACTGAACTTTTGTCACAAGGACGTGGTCGCGAGGGCTGGCACGCGCGCTATCTAGACAGCCATCAGTAGACTGCTCATATACTTGCATTCACCGCTTCGCGTTGCGACGCGAGAGAGCACTAAAACCGTTTCGCTCCCTGGAGCGACCGTATTCGCCTAAACCAGCGTTTTGCAGAGTTACGTGAGATCAGATCCAAAAGAGTTAGCTTCTAGCCTTACTTCGTATAACACCTGAATTCGTTGCTATCGCACTCATTGATTCGCTCTTACGGCAAAACTATGGTTTTTATTGCCCTGCTCTACTTATCTATTTAAGCATTTCCTTGTTACGCCCGATCCATCTTGCCGCCAGTGCAGGCCACAGAGCCATTCATTTTTCCACTATATTCTTTCTGTATAACAATATGTTCACTATATTGCAAAATATTTCTTCAGCTTCCTATTGCAATTCTTCACTGCATGTCTTCTTTCGCTTTGATCTTGATATATTTATTTCGTAACTTCTCGCGCATTTTAACATTCCTGTTGGTTAGTGGTAGTGGTAGTATAACACCATTCTCGTCCGTTTCGCTTGTGATGTCTCGTAGTGTGGAGCCCTCTGGTGCTATCCGGCTGGTCCGGTCGATCAGTCTTCGCTGGTCGTCCGGGGATGCGCTGGAGAGAGCGGCATCCCACTGGAAGGGGGGTGGGGGGGATTGAGTATTAAAATAGGCCTATTGGTTTGGAGCATACCCACGTGTAATAGTACAACCATGGGTGACCTCCACAGAAGGGATATCAGAGAGGATACTGAGTAGGGTAGAAACTGTGGTGCCTATTGGTTACATGCGCCCAGTACGGAACGCCCTCACTCCATTTTGGGCTCTGGAGACATTTTGTGGGAGCTCATCATTACCATCGTCATCAACCCCTGGCAGTGGGCTAATGCCTTGAGATGGCTATGACGGTCATCGCATAAAAAAAATTCACTTACTACTCGGCCAATCCCCTGCATTGGGTGTGTAGAGTAGAGTAGATCCTTGAATCTGTGGCGCACACCCACGCTGGGGGATTGGCCAAGAACCGGATAGTTTTGTAAAATTATTTAATAAAAGGTTAAATTTGGTCTATTTAAAAGAAATAAGAATGCAACAGGAAGAAATTATTAGTGGAGTATAATAATGAACTGGAAGAAAAGCAATGAAGCGTTGAATTAAATTTAAATTAGCCATGATGACGAGGAGAAGAAGAAAAGAAGAAGGACGTCGGCGCCGCCAGCGCAGTTCACTTCTACGATCAAGAATGGCGCTTCGCATCCTAGCTGGCGTTTGCATTTTTGGGGCTGGTTGGTACACGTTGGACCAATGGAAACCCGGACTGCTTCCACGTATCGACTTCACGAACAAGATCGCAGCGTTGCGCTCATCGCCAGCAACGGACACCTTAGTCATAGAAGACGAGCATAGTATGGATTCCTCCGACACCGAAGTCCAGGCAAGCGGCAAGTCTGGAACAGTGAACGCTATCGACGGCGCCGTGAACGACAAGGACGACCAGGACACCAGGAACACCAAGACTGCGAACGTACGTGAAACGTATCTTGCATAGACTGGTGCGAGGGCCGCAAAGATCTGCTGGTCAGCAATCGATGCTCACGAAAACTATTTCCACGCAGGATCCTACCTTTGTTCTACAAGGCTTAGACAGCCTTGATCGGCAGGAGCGTTTCAGGGATCCTGAAGAGGCATCTTCGGCGAAAGATGATAGCGCCTTTGGTAAGACTTTCCGTTCTGGTAGCTCTCAGTACCGATACGATACCACAGCGGTATTTTGGAAGAAAAGGTTCACAAGTACACGTGTTTTAGTGCAGTGCTCCCTACTCATCGCGTTCTTTACGGTTCACTGCTCTTGTAGTCGCTCATTCAGGCAGCGGCTCGTCTGTCCTACATACTGCTTACCACAAGACAGAGCAATTTGGTCGACAAGTGATTCTTTGCAAACTGCAAAACTCGTTTAATGCTGCTTTTTAGAGTGTTTTTCAGCAAATTAGCGTCGTGTATGTAAGCTATATATGGGCTTCCATTGTCAAATAAACCCTCATTATACCGTATGTTGAAGTAGCGTACTTTTGACGTGGACAAAGAAAACACGAAAGACACGACAATCGTATATTGATCTGTCACCAATTAGCCCAGCTTTCGACCTTGTTGAACTTCAAGTAAACCCGCTTGTTGAAAATTAGAGTTCGTGCTGTGTTCTTGCTGTGTCCCTCTCTTTCAAGCTCTTTACTGTTATTACGTTACACCAACAAGGACCAACAGTGGTCTTGCGTGCTTGCTCTCACATTTTTCCTCAAATGCACTTAAGTATCTCTTGGGGGACAAATATACAGCCTTCCTTTCAATTCCTGGACTCTCTAGCTCTTCTCAACTTCCTTTAATTGTAGAATCTAGAACAGCCGCGAATAACGAATAAAACTACACTCCGGATACAATATGGAGCGCATTCGCAAGTTCTGAGAACAGGCTGTGTCAAAGTGACGCATTATCGGCACCTTGATGTCCATCCATGGATAAACACTTGAGATAAATGCCCCAACTCTACTCGTATGGTGTGCAGGCGAAGTTATTTAAAATTGTGCAGTATGGCAGTACGGCACCTGCATCGCTGAGCCCACGTGTCACTTTCGGGGAACGTTCTTCTATTCTTTCAAAACTTATGGTTCCGCTTTATTCTTTTCAGCTTATCCGCGTAAATACATTATTTTATAAGATAGCCCAGTGCCGTTCTAAGCATTAGTCTGCCAAATTCTAAATTTTTCTTGTCGGCATAGTATTGGTATAAAAACTGCGCCATGTATGTACTCCGTAGCTTCCCCGAAATGCAAGTGTAAGGGTAAAGGATTCTGCACTCCTAATTCAAAATATTGATGTGTTTACAAATATTGAACAATTTGGAGAAATTTCAAAATCGCTAGTTTCAGCGATTACAACGCAAACGTTTGTTAAAAGCGCTATAACACTAAGGTTGTGAGTGGTACGAGGGCTGATGCCGTGGAGTTTTTATTTCATGGAACATTCTCTATTTCTCTAATGCGGTATTGCTCCTAACAACATCTAGGGCATGTTTTACGGGGATGAAACTACATTTGTTATAATAGTATTCAAGTAGATACTTTTTAGCTTCAACTGCCCTCAGCCAGATGCTACTAGACTGGTCCGCAGTACTGCCAATCGCAGTAAAGCAGACTGAGCACCCATTACTGCCTGCAAACTTTGCTTACTGAGGAGAGACTCACGAGTGTCCTGTTTCTTTGCGAATCTACCCTACAACAGAGCACAAGAGGGAAAAACGGGAAAGCCTTCTGACCAAGAAAGTGTCTGACAGCCTGGTCCCCGATAACTTGCCATTTCTATTACGACAAGTCATCAAATATGTTCGAAGATTGGAGAAGTGGCTCTCAGATTTTGGCTACGACAACCTATGCCTGCTTCTGTCGTCCATACTATGCTTCGCCATTGCAAGGTGCGTTTGTCTCCATGACTAATGCTTGCCGCTTACATGGCTCCTTGAGTGATACTTCTGTTTCTGCGCACAAGTTCGCCCAAACAAAGCGTTTCATCTTCGCCGGCTGCGCTTTGCTTTTTAACGCGAGAGCGTTAGAGAGCTCGTTTCGCGGCAATTCCGGCGTTGGCGTCGGTGTCGTTGGTTGTGCGCGAGAAATCATCATCATCTTGTCCGTGACAGAAAAATCGAGAAAGATGCAAATAAAATAAATACAAATTTCCGGGTCCGAATGAGGATCGAACCCAGGATGACTGCGTGTCAAGCACTCGTCTGCTTGGGATTGCATATAAAATAACTTCCTCCGCTTGGAAATGCAGTGAAAATAACTTTCATGCTTTACAAACACACGCGTCCTGTATAGGTACAGGCGTCACAATACAACATGTAATATCGCAGTAATATTGCGTGGTACTAGCGTACATTTCCATCGGGCGTCAGAACATGTGAATATCATGACGACATCGCGGTTCAAAGCCGGCCACCCATTACAAAAGGCACACACGTTACTGCGCGTATTCCCTTAAGACCACGTAGTGGGAGCATAGCAAGTTCGAAAACAATTCCCGCGCATAATTGCTCGTGGTTTAAAGCATGCTACCAATTACATAGTATGCACTAAATGGTTGAAGTACGCACTAGGGACAGGATATCGCTGTCGCGTTAAAGTCTTTAAGGCGAAGCTTAAGGGTCCCCCCAATTTTTTTTTCTTTTTTTTTTTTTTTTTTGTAGCTTGTAGGTAGCTTGTTTTCTGCGTCGGCATTGCCTTTCGCGGGCGAGAGCGCGTTCACGTTTTATCCATGGCAGAAAGAGAACGTGTGGTCTGGAACGCGCTTATCCTTAGTCATCAGCGCCCGTCTCGTCATCGTCATGGCGTATAGTGGGTACCACGGTGTTAGAAGTATTTATAACACCGTGGTGGGTACCTTCTGTATGCTGTGCCGTGAACACGGACACCGCAAAACAACGGACAAGCCTAGACCCTAAGGTACTTCGCCCCTGAAAAAAAAGCCGGTAGCTTGTGCCCTATCAGAAAAAACCGCCAGGCCTGCGCGGAACTCGCAGCACAGCCACAGCGAAAGCTGGGAGAGCGGCCTTTCTAGGGCCTTTTTTAAACAATATTGGGGCAACTACAACAACCGCACTTGCATGGTACCCACTACGCCATAAATCACCATAATTTTTGTGTAGTGGGGAAGCGTCTATTATGCCATTATTCTTCATTCTTCAGAAAAACGTGGTACCCGCTACACTCTTGTAACGCATTATGTGCACTTTGTTGATGCTGTGGCTGACGACGATGAAGAATTTTGCCTCAGGCTTTTGTAATGGGTTGGAGCATTGAACGACCCACTCGTTACGCAATTCGATTTGTGTGACGCCTGGTTCATTCATTCATTCATTCATTCATTCATTGTTTATTCAGACAAACAAAAAGATTGCCTAGGTTGAAGGGACTGTACTGTTCTAAAACGCTTAACAACACACGTTAACGCGATTCCTTACCCGACATGAAGCCTGCCTAGGTCAGTTTGCACCGCAGTTTCAAGCAGCGGCGTAGCTCAGTGGTAGAGTGCTGGGCTGCCACGCAGAAGACCCGGGTTCGAATCCCATTCGGTCGTAGGTGTTTTTTATTTATTTAGTTTTTTCTTATTTCGTGCGATATTGGTTACGGACACCGGCGGCGGAGGCGGCGGACAATACGGCGCAGAAACGACCCTTGTTGTGATCTCATAACAGCTTTCGCTGTAAAAATGGGAGCAAGCGATTTGCGTCTGCGTGCCTTACGTACAACTTTTCTTTCTTTCTTTCTTTCTTTCTTTCTTTCTTTCTTTCTTTCTTTCTTTCTTTCTTTCTTTCTTTCTTTCTTTCTTTCTTTCTTTCTTTCTTTCTTTCTTTCTTTCTTTCTTTCTTTCTTTCTTTCTTTCTTTCTCATTGCGCAATGCTTCCTCCTAACTGTATCCTTTCTCCATGCCAGGACTTTGGACCTTTATCCACGTGCTCAGCAGCGCGACACTACCCCGCTACGCCGCTTCACTAATATGATTCACATTGGGCTCGCGTTATTTCCAGAATAAACTAGGCTCATTACGTCGTGCTCGCAATCTTAACACAATGGTCGAAAACAGTAGAGAAGTTTCCCATTGTGGCGCGGCCTGCGACACAGAGGTGGTCACATTTCTCGCGGGTGAAACCCAGTCTCGTCAAAATAATGAAATAAGCGGGTGCGGCAATATACAGGCAGTGACAAGCAGATCAGAAGCCAGTCGACGTGAGCAATGTAGTGTAGTCACCTGGGGAAAAAGTAAACGATAGCGGATTTCATGGTTGGCAAATTCAGGCATATGCAATGGCGCTATTTTTAAGGAGGGGGCAACAAGATACTGCGCGGTAATCACAACTTGTAGTACTAGAGTATCTGCTGCTACGGCTTGGATTTATGGCTTAGAACGGCTCTCGTTTTTCAAGGTTCTTTTCTGGAAGCGGCACTCCGATGAACCAAAACGAGACCGAGACATCGCCGCCAGCGAGCCCACCCCAGGCAGCAGCCGTCGGCTGGAAATCCTACTTCAGCATATCCGAGATGGCTGGTGCGACCAGGGCGGTTTATCGACACGAAGGTAGTTACATCTACTCGAGGGGTGAGCGCTATACTTTTACAGCGAAAGCTGTTATGAGATCACAACAAGGGTCGTTTCTGCGCCGTAGTTGTCCGCTGCCGCTGCCGCCGCCGCCGCCGGTGTTCGTAACCAATATCGCACGAAATAAGAAAAAAACTAACTGAATAAAAAAACACCTGTGACAGAATGGGAATCGAACCCGGGTCCTCTGCGTGGCAGCCCAGCACTCTACCACTGAGCTACGCCACTGCTTGAAAGTGCGGTGCAAACTGACCCTAGGCAGGCTTCATATCGGGTAAGGAATCGCGTTAAGGTGTGTTGTAAAGCGTTTTAGAGCAGTAAAGTAAGAACCAGGCGTCACACAATGCGAATTGCGTAACGAGTGGGTCGTTCAATGCTCCAACACATTACAAAAGCCTGAGGCATAATTCTTCATCGTCGTCAGCCACAGCATCAACAAAGTGCACATATTTAGTTACAAGAGTGTAGCGGGCACCGCGCTTTTTTCTGAAGAATGACGAAGAATGGCATAGTAGACGCTTCCCCACTACTCAAAAATTATGATGATTTATAGCGTAGTGGGTACCATGCAAGTGGGCTTGTAGTAGTTTTCCCTAGGCTAAAGGCCGCTCTCCCAGCTTTCGCTGTGGCTGTGCTGCGCTTTCTGCGCAGGCCTGGCGGTTTTGCTGCACGCAAGGCTCATTGCGAATTTTCTAAGGTGAAAGCCTTAGATGCCTCATAGAACGCGAAATATGACCATGACGTCAAGTGGGACAGCAAGTCTCAATGTACTAGCAGAAGGACCTGTCTTCCGCTCGGGGTGCGCGTAAACAGCGATGAGTAAATTGTCGTTCAGCGACCCCGACAGTGATTTCTGCGGTTTAGGCTGCATGGAGGACGCAAAGTTTGCAAACTCAGTGGAACTTCGTTAACTTGTCGGTAAAATGTCCATCGCGGTGGGGCTGGCTTGCAGATTGTCAGCCACGAAAGCTTTAAAGTCAGAGCAAAATATTTTTTATACGTGTTTCTGACATCAAAGTAACTGCGCGACGAAAACACGGACAAAAGAAGGCAAGTACAAACACAGCGCAAACACAACGTGTTTCTGACTCCGATGTAGGGAGAGCGCTAACACTGAATACTAGGGAAGCGAAAAAGGTCTCTTTTGCGATGTATCGAAATCGTGTCAGCACTCCTTTAAGCTGTGACGACTGCTCTGTTTAGCAATAATGAACATGAACCAATCAGCCTCGTTCTGAACCCTTGTGCGGTTAAACCTTACACTAAGTTCTCAGGTTTCCTTTGTTCATTATTGACTTTTAGTCTTGCTTGCAGTTTTCTTTTTCTTTTTTTTTCAACTATTACAGGCGAAGCAGCCAACCAGCTGCGACGGGAAGATGCTGCTGCGACCACTATCCAGCGATGGGCACGCACAGTGTTCAAGCCGTGGCTCCGAAAGCACGCGTTGTCTCACTCCAACGTCGAGACACCTCCATCCAACAGCCAACACTGGATCGACGAAGACCACGGCGCCGTTGCCAGCACAATACTCGACGATATCAGTGTTAATGTCTACGCAATGAGTCGTACGGAAGGCGAGCCTGTCCCGCAGGAACGACCTTTAGGAGTGGAAAATGATGGCGATGATGAGGCGGGTTCGCATCGTGATATTCGATGCCAAAAGAGGCTCTCGCTTTCTTCTGCGAACATTTCAAAGTCTCTCCTTAGGCTCAAGCCGCACGCAGACCGAAGTACTCAGAATTGAGCCCAGTATCCGAACCTCCGTCAATTTGACGGCCATGGGTCACATACAGTTTTCCACTTTTTCTAAATTGCCTATGAATGAGCCCCCTAAGGCGGGAAGTTCCGTATAAAAATTTTCGTTGTCAGTTATAAACATGTCTTCTTTCTGCTGGCGTTGTCAGGCGTGGATTGCTAGTTGAAGCCAGCTTCCAGAAATGTTCCGGTTTGGACTGTAAGGTGGCAGATGCTCGTGTCAAGCGGCGGGCGTACGTTCTCACCGCGTCGCTAAAACTGTTATGAGCGTTTTTATAATCTATTGCTAACATGAATTTTGACACCTGAAAATTTGCTGTTTTTTCAATACGTCCTGGTGTATTCACCAGGCTTCTCTGTAAATGTACGGGAGGTTTAGCCTCTCCTACATATTCCTGCTATGTTGGTTTGCCGACTCTAAGCAAAACTAGTGCCCAGTGCAAACTTTAATTCTATGCTCCTTGCAAAATAGTGTTGTTCTGACTACTGCGCAAATTAAGTTTCTGTGAATACGTATTCAGACTTAATTGAACACACACTGTTGGTGCCATCCAATAGTGCTGAAGAACTCAGCAAGAAAAACAAAACTATTGTTGCGTTAACCAACTATATTCCACTTTGCTGGCGGTCGGAATATATCGTAGCGGCGTAACCGACCTGTTTATTTCACAGTTTTCGGATGAGTGCATTAGTGAATAAAGAAAACGTGCCTTCAACAAACAGTGGTTAGACGAGTCGTCAAAAGGTGTCGCCGACGGCGTCCAGTAACACGGCAATACGCAAGCGTCTTGCACATTTCTGTAAACTACACATCTTCAAACCTCTTCATTGGCGAATCTCCGCAAATATAAACTACAGAGCTGTTTTGTTTTTGTTTTTTTCATCAGGGCCATAGAGTTCCTTCTTTTTTCTTTAGAATGGTAAGCCGCCCAATACAAACAGTTATCAACTCGGTGAACGTGCCTTTGCCTGTGTCAAGACTATAAGCTTAGAGTACGTCACCCGTTCCTCTTCGTATTGTACGAATTCAGCTACAGTGATTTCCCTTGTAATATTAAGGGATTATTATAGAGAGATTTGTATCATACGTCTTATAAAAGATATTTCTTAATAGTAAATTGGGTGCTTTGCTTTTCAAAGTCGCGATGCAATTATGGCAAACGCCGTAATGCAGGTCTGCGGAAATTTCGACCACCTGGGGCTCTTTAACGTGCACCTAAGTGCAAGTACACGGGAATCCATGAAAAATGTTGCCGCCACGGCCGGGATTCAATCCCGCGACCTTCGAAGATACTTCTTACCAACAACATCTTACGTATAATTTTTTTCATTATTTCGGCCAATTCCGTAAACCATAGAGAAGAGCATGCTTTCTGGGAAATACAAACACATCAGTTAGCCCGGCACGTGCATAAGTTGGAGATGATTTCATGTGGAACAGATGCATCCGCTACATTTTTTAATAGCATTCCATTTTTTTCCCGCAACATGGTAATGTGCAATGCGTTCCCTCTTAAAGCTGGTGTCAGACGTTCGGTGTGACCGAACATGCTCGCGACAGAGAGCTACGCAGGTGGCTACTCCTTTTCAAAGCCCCACTTAATCATTGGTCCGAGTATGGGATACTTGTTGTACTTTTCCGAGGCGAAGTACTCTTCGATGTTGGGCAGCTCCTCGAAGCGCTTCGCGTACGACGTCAGCACGGGGAAGCCCTCGAACGCGCCCGCGTTCAGCTCGTGGTTCCAGTCTAGCCCCTCGTACAGCAGGAAGTCGACGTACGTGACGCGATCGCCGATCGCCCATTCCTTTGTCCTGCAGATGCTCGTCCCAGGGTTGCAGCAGACTCTCCATCTTCTCCTCGTACTTGGGTCGGGTCTCCTCGTAGTTTAGCGACGCGACGGCCATCAGCAGTCCCCAGCTCAAGTCCCGAGCTTGCTGCTCCAACATGTCTAGTTCCAGGGTCTCTTCCTCGTCCCTTGGGAAAGAAAGAGCGTAAAGCATTATTGCTTAAGATATAACAACAGGAAATTCCAACTTAGGGAGCGTTGCTATTTCGAAAGAATATAGTGCAAGCAAAGAATATAGATATTTTTAAATGCGAATGCATTTCTTAGTCGGGCTATGTCAGGCATCCGGCGTTGTCCGCGGCGGTGTCCGCGCGCCGGCAGGTGTTATCTCTCCGCTCTCACTCCCTCTCCCATAGCAACAGCTGCGGGCGCGCGCGCTTATCCTCGCCCCTAGCAACCGGAGCATGTGGTGCGAGAGAGTGTAGGAGAGGGTAGGCGCAGTGCTTCGCCGCTCCTTCTCTCGCCGTTCGCTCTCTCTCCTCCCTGCGCCTCACTCTCCCGTCCGCTCGCGCCTCACTCTCGACCGTTCGCTGGCTGGGCGCCTCTCAAGGCGATGGCAGAAGTCGGTGAAGGCGAAATCTCTCGGCGCAAGAAATGCATTCGCATTTCCTCACGATTCCCTTCGGGGAGGTGGGGGGCATTTTCTTCCATCACTAGCGACCTTATAATACCAAGGGACATACCTGTGGATCTCAGAAATCCTGAAGCTTGGTTTGTGCCGCACTTCCGCAAGGAATATAAGTTACAATTCATTAAACAAAACCTGTCGAAATTTTTAAATCATATTCACACTAATAATTCATCTCGCAAACAATTCAAGACGTATTTTGTGCACCTGTAAACATATACTGTATTCATGTATAACGAAGCACATGACATGTTTTGTCTTATTGCCCCGCTATTTGTACAAAAAAGCCTCGCCGTTCTCTGTTGTTTAGTGTTACGTATCCTGTCATAATGCGTGTATATGAGGGTAAAATGTATCGTTTAGTTTTGTACAAACAAAAAAGTTTAATATTATCACGATATCATGTGCAACGCCTTCTGGGTCCAGTCAAGCTGCTGACGGCAGCTTTTAGCCCCGGACGACATTTATAGTGTCCCCTAGAAAAACATTAAAGATGAAATTGAATTTGAATAGTTGAAGATGCATGAAAAAAAAATATTGGCTCTCATCCCGTCCCAAGTTATTTGGAAACCAAGCCGTTGAATAATATGGCAATTGGTATCGCAAAATTATTGACGCGTACTCTTCCAGATAAAAATGTTGACAATAATTTTACTGTAGAACGTAGATTACTGTTTAGTGGCCTCCACTGTAGACGCTGACATGTTTTGTCTTCACCATTTCATTGTTGTTATTAGATAACTTTAAGGAAATGCACGTGGTTTCGCACTTCAGATTCACGTGATAAGTCAGTCCAAGGGCACCATTTGCCAAGGTGCTGCAGAGCCCCGCTGACCAGTTATGTCAACAGGGATTGGTGACAATCATAAGCATGTGACCTTAATCTGCTATCGTCCCACTTTAACGGCCACCGTAAGACGGGGCATATATTGATTAGAGTTCCGTCAAGTGTGCTTTCCTTTTACTGGCCGGGTATTACAACAAGCAGGTGCGCGGAACCACCAATGTGCGAAAGTAGGCTTTGTTCATGCACCGTTCAGGTGCCGTTTGCTGTTTAACTATGTGGCTGTGTAGAGACCAAAGTCATGGCTGCTAGTTTTGCCTTGTAAGGTTGTGCGCCCTCTCATCTCGTTCTTGTATTTTGCCTTTCCGCTGTTCAGTGGTGAGCAATCATTTAACATAGAATGTCGCTGGATGCAACCTTATGAAAGGACCTCCTGTATTGGAAACGTTGCCTCCATCGAATCCCTGTCCTGTAGTATCTCATGACCTCAAGCCACCATCATCCTCTGAACTGACTGCCATGTATGGTATCCTCCGTTCAGTTTCATGTACTAAGAGATAGATGGCGCTGGTAGTTTGTGTAATGCCTGATAGTGACGAGGACCTCAACGACAACACCGGAAATACCTACCAGCGTACCACTAAAAGTTTCCTGTGTAACAAGTCGTATCACTCGAACACGGTAAAGAATGACATTTCGAAGATTCACTTCGCAACCTTTGTTATTCCTTCAGTTCTCTATTCAACTTTTTCCCTTTGGACTTCAGTCACATAGCTGTTTCCCATATCATACGCGATTCCATGTACAATGCAAAATATTCCTGCGTTAATATGCCAGTACATTGAGGAAGGCGCGTGAGGATGGAGAACGCTCTCTGTAGGGGCCTACCGAGAAGACGAGTCTCAAGAACTGTTAGACACCCCTTCTAACGCGCAGTGGACTCTTCCAGCAATCAGCGTGCTTCTTTCTCATATATGCACTAGGAGGGCGGGATGCGGAGGAACTGCGTTTTTTTTTTTTTCAGCAAAGCGATGTGAGTAAGTAGGGCCGACAGGCAGTACATCTGCTAGCTGCCTGTGTTCAGGCGTTCCCAACTGATCAAACTTTCAGCTTCGAAGGTAATTGAGTTTCCTAACCGATAGCAACAAAATCCTATCAAGTCTACTTATCAGCTGGTTTTTACTTTGACCAGGCATGCATGTAATATACTTTTTAGAAGGTTCGACAACTGGGCCAGTTCATAATGGTTCTTGAACATATTGTATTCAGCGACAAAAACTACACGCCCGCTAGAAGAAAAAAGAGAAACCCCAAAAATACGTCCTATTTTCTTCTCGTGTCGTTGTCGTTTTTAGCGATGTTTCAAGATACTTTTTCTCGGTATTACTGAGTGAACCAGTAAGCAAATATTATACATGCATTAAGGAAAAATGAAGAAGAAAAGAGTGTCCGTTCTTGAAAGCTGAGAGAAGATGAGGAACTGTTGAGCTCTCATATATTTGCATTAATATTCTGCTACTAAAACCTCCACTTGCGTTCTGTACATTTGGACAGGACATGCAAATTCATGCGTGAAAATTGCCGTGCAAGTCAAACACACGAGGAACAAGCGAGGAAGTTTATGAACCCTCACTCAGGCGCGCTAGCCCATTCGCGCATTGTCCGTGCGTCTTTACTGAAAATTGGGCAGTTGAAACTTTTTGGGAGTATTGGCTCTAATGTATAGTCCAGCTTCCTATCTGTGCGCAACTTTCATACAACAAAATAGTACGTCATACTTAGCTGCGAGCTCGTGCTTCCGCGCCAGGTAGCGCAAGATGGCCAGGCTCTGCGTAATCTTGACGTCATCGTCCATGTAGTAAGGCAGGTTCGGGAACCTGAGGCCCAGCGTCGGTTTTTCGTTCAGCCACTCCTCGCCGTCGAAATCGGGCTCCGAGCCGAACACATACCGTTTGTCTTCGAACTCGACGCCCTGGTACACCAGGAGATTCCGGATTGGCTGTGCCAGTCCTCGGATGTCCCAGTAGCCGAGGATGGACGTCATTGCTGTGTTGAAGAGATAAAGAAAACCACCGGTGATTTGCTGCGCAACCTTTCACGTCATTTAAATGAGTCCTCAGATAACTTCTTTTCGATGTCCTCAAACAACAGAACCACATCCCACAACAAAATGGTTTTGCCAGCAGCCCCGCTAAAAGCGATGAATAGCAGAACGTGCATTGTTGCCAAAACACAGCGAAATTTGTTTCGTGCAGCAAAGAATTTACGTTATTATGGCGAGGGAAAGGTGTCTTGTTTGATGTGGGGATATCAGGCAACTACCACTCTTTATCTATGTCCGTATGGAACCTTCCCAACAGAAACTTCGCGTACCAGACAGAATTAATCACAAAGTGTGCCTTTCTGGGCAAACGCTTCGACCATGTCGCAATACTAGACGTAAATAGCGCCGCAATTGATTATATTCCATCGATGCGTGGCAAATGCCGCAGCTGGAAGCCAGGGAATATTGAACGCCCAGTCGATGTCGCGAAACGCTTGCATCCTGTTAAGGTGTGACCTTGAGAGAAACAAGTATCAACGAAGAAATATTAATTATTTAGTTATTTGTCAGCCTATTCTGTATCCACTACATGACGAAGGCTTCTCCGAATTATCTCAAATCTATACTGTCCTGCGCTAGTTGATCCTGTTTTAGGCCTTCAAACTTACTCATTTCATCGACCCACATAGCTATCTGCCTGCTTAGGCTGCATTTCCCGTCCCTTGGTATCACTCAGCTAAACATCGCGAAATTCAAGCAATTCCTTTGGTCTCCCGATCGCCTCCGTCAGTATAAAGTTACCGTTGTCAAGAAAGCTGACTTTGACTCCTGATGAAGGGATACAGAATCAAGGAACGGTGGCGCAGTATGCCTGAAAATGCATCCCAGCAACGGAATTGTAGCACAAACCAAAACCTAATTTCAAAAACAGTTTTGTTGCAACAGCATTCGTATAGCCACTCTTGATAACGTTGCGCCGTAAGCGCACATTGTGTATTGCTTTATTCTCCATACCCGCTTGTGTAATACGGTTTATCGTGCATCGCACATGCATTGTCCCTTCCCAACAAGGGTTCGAACAGTAAAATTAGGCGCAGCCTATCGTCTACCTTGACTAACTTGCTGCAGAGATGATAGTGCGCTACCCAGCGCAGTCCTCGATATCGACTCCCGTACGCTGCCTCATTCATGTTACGATCGAAGCTCGCAGTCTACTTCACCACTTCGAATGCACGACTCGTTACAAGAGAACTTACTGCTGGAAATAAACTTACCAGATAACAACTGCTACTCCGTCCTTATGGCTTAATCCTCGGCTAGAGAACAAGCGACTGTGAAAGAGAAAGTCGTCCCTTTTGACTCAGCGGAGCGGTAAAGTACGCGTGCGGTGGGTCACCAGCCAATCCGACAAATGTTCGCAGCAATCCGGTACTCCGAACGGGCTGCAGAGGTGCCTGGCGGTCGCTGGAAATCAATCTGTATGCAATAAAAAATGTATAACAATGTTGTCCCGTTCGATATGCCTTGTTCGGAAGGCGGCCAGAATAAAATAACAAAAAAAGCGAGGTCGGTGTATAATACGCGTCAGAAAAAAAAAAGGAAAAGAAAAAAAAAGAAATGTGGAGACAGGCGCGCCCTTGTCACGGTTGTTCTCATGGCAACGGCGACTTGATTTTGTGGTCGAACACGTCAGCCGCAATAAATCAAAATGTCACGCGTACGTGGTCACCTGTGCTTTCGGAACCTTGCGAGCTTTTGATACACTGGCCCCACCTACACGCATTGATTCGATGCTCGATTTATTGTGGCTTTTGTTAAGAAGAATAATCACTCTATTTATTACACTCCTTGATAAAAAAAAAGAAGTCATTTATGTCTCTTTTTTTTCTCCACGTAACATAACCACGTATAGGAAATGCTTTAGAAAAAGACCTTGTGCAGGCGTAATGTCGGTACAACTTCTATTCTGGTTTCAGGGCTGGTATATAATGTTAAAACGAAGCAATAAACAATACATGTGTACTCCAATGATACATGCGTCGTGTTGGGTTAACGTCAGTTGTGGTTCCAGTGTAGGCTCCGCTTTTATAGCAGTCTAATGAACAATACATTCGTATCCCTGTAATTCAGAAAGTTATACTCAAGCGTTGCCCGGCCCCGGAGAAATGAGCTAATGAAAGTTACGTATGATATTCACGCCATCACACCGTAAAGTGCCTTTCGTTTCGACAATACTGACGCCTCTGCTCTAACGTGAATGCTGACGTTACGTCGCACTATAAGTTACGCTTTTAACGCCGGTGTAGTCGACTTGCCTGGTGCACGCGCACAATGTGCACGTGCCAAGCGCACAATGTGCACTCAACTACTACACTTACAAAAACATGACGACCCACCTTGTAACTCCTGGCTCAAAGCAAAAAGCAAAAATGCCCCCCACCTCCCCGAGGGGAAAAGTGAGGAAATGCGAATGCATTTCTTGCGCCGAGAGTACACGGCGTAGTAATTTTAATGGCGTAAATTCGCCTTCACCGACCTCTGCCATCGCCTTGAGAGGCGCCCAGCCAGCGAACGGTCGAGAGTGAGGCGCGTGTGGACGGGAGAGTGGGGCGCAGGGAGGAGAGCGAACGGCGAGAGAAGGAGCGGCGAAGCACTGCAACTACCCTCTCCTACACTCTCTCGCACCACATGCTCCGGTTGATAGGGGCGAGGATAAGCGCGCGCGCCCGCAGCTGTTGCTATGGGAGAGGGTGTGAGAGCGGAGAGATAACACCTGCCGGCGCGTGGACACCGCCGCGGACAACGCCGCCTGACATAGCCCGACTAAGAAATTCATTCGCATTTTAAAAAATTGGCCGCGTATCTGCGTGCTTCGCTGCAAATGTCGTCGAAAGACGATAGTCGTGTGCCGGCCATACTCCTATGTTTTGCCTTGCCTCAGACAGCGCCTACTCTACGTTGAATTGTCCGCATCTGGCTGGCATTGATAAAATAGACGCGGCGCTGCGCGAGATATGGACGCCATCGAAAAACATGAGCTTGTGCTGAACCAAGGGCCACTGCCAGCGGCAGCACCTTCTCGTCGGCAAAGCGCTTTTTCGTGCAAAGCGTCGCAGTTCATGCACAGCTTCGCATTTTCAGCACAGCCTAAAAGACACTAGGGTCTTTAGAATTACGTATCTGTGTATTTTCTAATAAAAGTACACATGACCTGATACTTACATATTAATGTTGCGCCTCAGGTATGCGTAGTATTTGCTTTTTGGTCGAATATGTTCACAAGTATGAACGCAAACACCAATTCAAGATGGCTGGGCGTTCAGAAATTAGTTAAACTTTGACCCTGTAGCTAGCTGAATCGGGTCACGGACAGACAGACAGACAGACAGACAGACAGACAGACAGACAGACAGACAGACAGACAGACAGACAGACAGACAGACAGGCCAAAATTTCTGCGTTGAAGTACCCAAAGAAAGACTATCGTCTTTAAAAATGCAGCATAGACAACTATACTCGCCGACTGCTTGACTGCTTCTCATGAAAGCAATTCCCACAAGGCGTGCGATGTGCCGAATTTCTTTTAGAGTGTACTTACTGCAGGTGGTCAAAATTCATCCGAACTTTTTCGCTACTACGCACCTTATTATAATATAATTATTATTATCGGGGTCTTTTCATGCCAAACATCATTTTGCAGACGACCACTAGGAGGAAAATAAACACTATTTCCTGTGTGTAGTGAATACTAAAAAGTCTATTTCAGTAGACAGAGAAGATGGGTGATGAGCCACGCGCCCAAGCCTTACACACACAAACCCGTTTTGTCTTCATGACTTTTGAAAGCACCGCTCAAGTCCGTAATAGTATAACTACGCAACAACATTTATTTCACAGAACACTCAACACCGTCGTACCGCCTAAAGAGTTGCGTTACATGAATGCGACTGCGCATTGAGGACCTGTGACAACGCGTGGTGTGTATATATACTGTGCTCTTCTCGAAATAAACATTGTTGGAAGTGGCGCTCTGTGTGTGTGTACTCTCCCTCTGTCCGTTGTCGCCGTCGCGCCTTACACTTCAAAAATATGCTAAAACAACACGCCCAATCTGCCATTCTTACATAGACCACCTAAACTTTCACGAATTTTCGACCGTACTATTTTACCAAAAATCGCTCGGGACAAATTCGGCACGTTGAGCGTCAAACCAACATCAACAGAGCATGGCCGCTGTGGAAATTCTGGCCACCGCGATAACAACAATTGCCGGCGTCGCAGACAATAATAAGTTCTAGGATTTCATGTGTCGAAACGACCGTATGATTATGAGACACGCCGTAGTGGAGGGCGGCAGAAATTTCTACCACCTGAGGTGCTTTAAACAGCGCTGACATCACGCAGTACAAGCACTTCTAGCATTTCGCCTCTGTCGAAATTCGGTCACCGCGGCCGGCATTAGATTCCGCGACCTTCGGTTCAGCAGCCGAGCACGATAACTACCGTATGAACGAGGTGGCGGCGCCGCAGCTATGAGCGCATGCTTGAATATTGGCTTCCGATTTCCTTGCACGTGCCCTCTCAACGGCTAAACTCCGTTTATAAGACGTCTGCTGAAAATAATGTGAGGTGAACATATTAAAGAGAAACGCACCCCAAAGATACAATTCAATCAGACATCTGCAGAAAAAAAAAAAATATATATATATATATATATATATATATATATATATATATATATATATATATATATATATATATATATATATATATATATATATATATATATATATATATATATATATATATATATATATATATATATAATTTATTTCATACTGCCAGCTTGATATACAAGCCATAGGCAGGAGTGGATTGCGCAAAAGAAAACGTTGAAGAAACTGTGAAAACAATTGGAAACAAATCTGTGCTGAACAGTGTTTACAGCATGGGAAACACAAGAAACAATAAAATATAGTAAACACACAAGATAATACAGTTGAAAATACTGGCAAGAAAATACATACTAGATCACAAAGAGAAATAATGACACTTTAGGACAAGTAATAATAACGTCAAAAAAATATGATAAAAATGTGCAGTAGAGCGCATGCTCACGCGTTGGTCTTTTCAGCAACGAAAAAGGAGGGTATATTTATTATCACTTGTCTTTTAATGTGGTACGCTATCTGAAAAACGACAAATGGAATGGGGAACACCTTGGTTCATAGATTAGCGAGAGCGGGCACAAACGATGATAAGGTTTATATATATATATATATATATATATATATATATATATATATATATATATATATATATATATATATATATATATATATATATATATATATATATATATATATATATATATATATATATATATATATATATATATATATATATATATATATATATATATATATATATATTCTGCGCATGCGCTATAAGCGTATTTTCACAACAAACGCTCTTGTGCAGACGTTCCGCCGTTTTACGCAGGTCGAATAAACTGTTGTAGGCTGGCGCCAACGAGCTTGTTTTCGTTTGTTTGATCGACTGAATGATTATTTTTCACCGTAGTACGTCATCAGTTTCAGACCAGTGTTGAACATAGCGTTTTTAAGGCAGCGTTATCGCTATTACGTAAAGCATATAAGTGACTAAGCACAATTAAGCTGGGCGTGAAGTGGACAGAGACCACCTATAACGCGGTACATTTTGCTTTCCAGTCAAGTTGTACAGTTCGGCCGCTGCGCGGTAGCAGGCGCTCGCTACTTTTCAAGTTGTAAAAAACACCGAAAATATAATTACTCTACCAAACGAGGTCGAAATTTAGGCTACTTCGTTTCTTACTTCAATTACGGAAAATGCATTTGATTCACGTTGTCTGAATTAAAAATTGAGCTTCGCAGCTCACAGATCGCCCACCCACTTATCACCGTAAGACGACGCTCGCAGCACCTATCCATCCAACCTTTAGTTACCCATTTCATGTGTTGCCTTACGACTGGCGTCAGCTTTCACACTGTTTTGGTCTTCGCCGATGCTATAGCCTTCGCTGTGGTTCCACACTAGCTGGCCGATTTCGGTGGAGAACGACCCCATCTGTTCACTGTTTCAAGACATTCTGTTCTCGAACACTGGCGAATACATCGATTGCAGCCGCGTTTCTCGGTGGTGAACACGTCGGAGTGCTTCGGATCGTCCAGTTCCTGCTGGTGCTTGAGGTTCCAGGATTAACGTGCCACGTTGTCCAGAAGAGTCCGCAATTGTGAGTACTTACAGGAACTGATATAAAATATCAATTGTGCAGTTTTGATGTGTTAAAAGCAAACACACCGAAGTGGGGAACTCTGGATAGCGTTTGACCAGCTGGGATTCTTTACCGTGGACATAAATCTTAGTACACGGGCTTTCTTGCGTTTCGCATAATCGAAATGCGGCCACCGTCACCGGAAATGACGTCCATGTCCTCAGGAACAGCCAGATCCGCCCTAGTAGCTTAGCAGGTAATGTGTCGCGCTACTAAGCTCATGGGAGCGGTTTTAATTGTCGACTGTGGTAGCGACATTTGAATGAGCGTGAAATACAAGAACAACCCGTGTACTTAGATTTAAGTTCACCGTAAGGTGAGCCACAGGTGGCATTTATTTAGTAGCCCCTCGTTGCAGCGTAACCCATAATTTGCACGTTACTCAGGGAAAAAAAAACTGAACGAGGGGGGCCCGAAGGTAGCGGGATCGAATCCCAGCAGCGGCGGCCGCATTTTTGATGGAGGCGTTAATGCTTGAGGCTGGTGCACTTAGATTTAGGTGCGCATTAAAAAAAAAACCCAAATGTTTGAAATTTTCGAAGCCCTCACCTACGGCGTCTCTCATAATCATATCGTGGTATCGGAAACTCAAATCCCAGCAATTATTATTATTATTATTATTATTATTATTATTATTATTATTATTATTATTATTATTATTATTATTATTATTATTATTATTATTATTATTATTATTATTATTATTATTATTATTGGCGAAGAGGAGGGAAATTTGTCCGCCACGGTGGATCAGTGGCTACGGTGCTCGGCTGCTGACCCGAAGGTCGCGGGTTCGATACCGGCAGCGGTGGTCGCATCTGGGTGGAGGCGAAATGGTTGAGCCCCGTGTAGTGTGCGATATCAGTGCACGTTAAAGAACACCAGATGGTCGAAATTTCCGTAGCCCTCCACTACGGCGTCTCTCATAATCATATCGTGGTTTTGGGACGTAAAACCCCAGATATTATTATTAGGAGGGCGGAAATTCCCGTGTCTCTTCTGTTCGTACTCAAACGGTGTGGTGCACATAATGTCCCTCGATCAAGATACGTTGTTAGCAACAATCACGAGGTTAATTAATTATGTATTGCCGGAGTTTCATGCGCTAAAATCACGATAAGATTACAAGGCGCGCCGTTCTGGAAGACTTAGGATCAATTCGGGCCACCTGAGCTTCTTGAAAGTGCGCCTAATATTCAGTACAGACGGAGTCACACTTGTCTAGAGCAGTGGATCACATGGCCATGGACGCTGTTGTTGGCCGCATTTGCTACATCACGTTAGCTACGAGCTACCGTTCATGCTTTAATTACAGCACAATGACATATCCAGCGATATGACTATGTTAGGTATCACTACAGAGTCGTTCTTTGCATATTTCTGCCGAAAAACGGCCGCTGAAGCGGCCGGCTAGGCGCTCAAGTCAAACGCGATTCCGTCTGTAGATGTTCGTGTATTTCACTCCCCCTTGGAAAGTGGATACTGGGCCAGCAAGCAGTTATGACGTCTATAACTTCAAAGCTGAGTGATCGGTTGTAGGGAGTGTCTTAGTGGAAACATCAAGAATATTTTGTCATGCAACAGCAGTAAGCCCCGGCAATCGTGGTTGATGTACTTAATCGGTCAAATTTCTGAAAGTTTCATTGATGGCTATCGTACAACTTTTGATGTCCAACGCTGCTGCTAATGTTGGCCAACAGAATTTTGTTTTAAGTAGAGTGGCCTACAGCTCTTTCGAAAAAGTGCGTCAGGATGGGCGAGTTGGTTGCAAAAGTTCATCAACGTGAAAACAGTGAAGAATCACGGAACACAGCGAAGGAAAAATACGCTGTCGGCGCTGCCTAAAATCCAAAGGTTTATTCTTGTAGAGCAATAAAGATAAGAACATATGGGTGGGAAAACCCCCAATGTACACGCGACTAGCACGCCTTCATTGCACGATAGAGCATGCGCGGTGAAACAGACAACAACTAAAAACTAAAACGTGCTCAAAGTCACGCACGATGAACTTTCAAGGTAATTAGGGTAAGGTGGGGCAAAATGAGACAAAAATGTGAAAATAGTGAATATTTATTTTTATTTCACTCTTTACCCTTAAATGACAATGCAGAAACTTTCCTTTGGGTACAAGGTATGTGCTACATAAATATGACCATGCTGCCACTGTTAAAAAGTTTATTTTAAAAAGAAATAAAAAATGCACCAGATGTCTCATTTTGCCCCAACCTGCGGGGCAAAACGAGACAGTGTGAAAAAAAAATTTAACCCTTCAGTTTTTGCAGTAGAAGCACTTGAAATTAAACTCCGTGGGCCCTCACGCAGCCTTCATGACCCTGCACTTCACGCATTGAATCCAGACATAATCCGGTGCTGTTTTGCTCCAAAACTCCTTGCAGATCAAACACCACCAGTCTTTATTTGTGCTATTGTTGTATTTTGTTGAAAGCTTGCACTTCATTGGATTATTCAACGATTGGACGCTAGATATAATCTGACGCATCTTCTTCGCCTCCTTTTGCCGTTTTGGTGCAGAACTGCACGGGCGTTTCGTGGCTTTCAGCTTCGTCAGCCGGATTTCGTGAGGCGATGAATTTAAAACTCTGCTAGATTCGAATTTTCTAGCACAAATTTGGTATTGAAGGAAAACTCGATGGCGAGACGTGTTTGTGAACGGCTTGACTTGGAGATTCTTCCAAATTTGCGGTCGCCTCTTGAGAGCATCCTTGGGAACGCGGAAAAATCTCGATGCAGCACGAATGGAATGGGTGTCTTGAACAGCAGTCAGTGCTTTTTCACGTCGTTTTCCTCCCAGGAAGCTTTATATGATATTCGCTTGTGCGTCCGAACCTTCCTAAACAATAAAATATAATATATAATGAGTGTAAGTAAATGGTTCACTTAATGAGACATTCTCTAAGGCAATTCGATGCCTTTTTGTCGTGTTTTGCCCCCCCTCACATGCCCAAATTCAAAAAAATTTCCGCTTTGGCCCCGCGCACCAAGTGAACTGAAATTTTGGTGGTATGTAGCTAGTAGTATATAGTAACAATATAAATACTTACGTTGTTGTACTGACGCCAGAGTAGCTTCATGCGCGGATCCGAAAATTTGGCCGAGAAGAATTTCGCCCCTTTTTGACGGGTCACAAACACACTGACACCAGCCGCGTTATTTTTCCCACGCGAACGCTGTGAGCAATTATCAACTTTTACACATAAAAAGGTGGACAACTACCAGCACCTCTCGCTGAAATACAGAAACAAAGAAAAGTACTTTCTGTATTAGCTAGAGAGGTCGGCAAAGCCAAGATGTCGCGTTTTGCCCCGTGTCTCATTTTGCCCCGCCTTACCCTAATCTTCTTGTTTCTTTAGGGCCAAGGAAAAGTAGCTTACACATACGTTTGACATGCACGCGGTTGACCGCAAAGGCCTCGTATCATGGCGGTTCTATGTATTCTCAAACTGCCCTATAAATATAAAGTGGCATTTTTCAAAGTCAGGAGTTCACCCGCAAATGTTGCCGTTAAACGTGCGTAGAAGCTTGCGCTAGTTGGTACATGTGAAAAGGTAAAGATAGCGAGAAGCCCACGAGGCAGTTTTCCAGCTTGCGCATACAACAAAAACACAGTGGATGGCCATGTTGCTGTCATACTGTTGTCATGCTTCTGAGTTGCTGGTTTAGACAACAATCCGATCGTCCAATGTAGGTCCACTTACAGAGGAGCGAAACATCGTAGACGATGTTGGCCCTACATTTCACGAAAGGCCTTGTGTGCCTGGCGAAGCAAACAATCTTTTCGATCTTCCATGGTTGTAGCGACCACACAGTCCACCCAGGCTGTAGGGGGCACGCACATAACGGAAGAGTATAACCAGTGTACCACCAATAGCTTCGCTGTAACGGTTAGACAGTCTACATTGGCCAGACGGGGAGCTGCCTCAATGACCGACTCAGGGAACACGACAGCAATCTGAATAATAAGGAAAGAAGTCACTTCGTCGACCACTGCGTGGCGTGCTCGCATTGTGTACCGCGATTCCGATTTGCAAAAATCCTAGGCAGAAGTAGAGAAAAAACAGCTCGATAAACATTAGAAGTGTTTTTTATCAGGACAGCAGGTGAGGAGTGTGTAAGCGACACTTCCATTGCGCTGTACAGCGCTGAAATGCAATTTCTTTCACGCCTTGTTTAAATTCTATTTTCTTTTTTTTTTTTCGCGCCTTGTTGGTTGTTGGTTGATGTGACGGTGCGCCTGCGCAGCTTGTTGTTGCAGAAAGGTGTGGATCTGCCTTCAATAAAATAGGTTGTTAGTGTGTACCTGTGCTCGTCTGTTCCTTACTGAGTGTCCAGCTTAGTTGCGCTACTCACGATGGTTTCTAGGTCAAAACACCAATTCGCCCAACAGTCAACTCTTTTAAATTTTATTGTGTCGTTACTCCTGCAGTGACCGTGTATTTGGGTCACACAAGGAAAAAAAGAAATTCCTATCTACGTGATTAATCATAGGACGCATATCATGATTTCCTTTTAACTGTCGTTTCGCAGGCCGTAAAATATACTACGTCAACTAATGCAATCCGGCAAGGCGATCATCGAAAGTATAGCTTGTGCTCGGCACAAACATATCGTGTATAACGAGAAATTTCAACTTCTATAACGCGCCAATTATAGTTATTGTTTTTTAAAACATTAACTTCGTCCACCACTTGGAACTGCTGTAACCTTTGTTTCCTCTTTGTTTTTTCATTAATGAAAGTAAATTCATTATAATCATCTCATTCTTTTTCTGAATACTCATAAAACACAACACGCAATGTTTCCGGTTCCACGTATAGGAATTCATTCATTTTTTTTTATTATTTCGTTTTTTGGGCACATGTATTTTTACAGTTATCATTTTCCAATTATTTTTCACAATTATCAGTTCACGTGTCCTCCTTGCTCTGTTATCTTCCCTCTGCGTTTGAACTACTATGATAATATTTTGAAGTGACAGATATTTTGAAATTTTGAAATTCGTTGAAGCTGTTCGCGCTAAAACACTTCTTCCATCGGGTTGCCTCATCAGTGCCTACATTCAAGCCACTAGAGTTACTGCCAGTTTTGAAAACGCCGAGCCTGTGGTGCCACCTGCGCTCCGAACTTATGAACTAAAACACGGCCTCCGTGAATTGGGAGCGTTGGTATCACGGAGGCCGCATATTGAAGGCAGTAGTGCTAGCGACGCCCGATGTGTGGCGCTACCATGGTGCCTCCTGGGCTTCCATTTCTAAAAAATAAAGCTTATTCCTCCTCCTCCTGCCTTGCTCTGAGTAACTACCGGAAGGGTATCAAGTATTTGGTCAGGACGTCTTGAGGGGCTAGTTGGTTCATTTTATGCAGGTAAATAATTGCGCGAAACTGGAAAGGGACACCGCAAAGAAGACACACGAACAGATCGAGCGCAAATGCGCACAAACACATCAAGTGTTAACGCACCTTATTCATCAGAAAAGATAAATCTGCACCATACAGCGATATCGAGGCCTCACTTACACAGCTATTACCTTTCGTTTTGATCATAAAAGCTTCCAAAACTAATCGAGCACACATATTCTTGCTACTGGAGTAAGGTAGCGTACTGGGCGAGTTGGTGTAGATTCATGACAAAGCGTAGCGCGAGGAAGACGAGACACAGGAAGAAATACACAGGACAGGCGCTAACTGGAAACTAAAGTTTAATAACATGAAAATCTGCTGTTTTATAGTTGGCACTGACGAAAAGAAATCACGTGAGCATCTCTCAACCCAAAGAAACAAACAAACAAAACAAAAAGAAAAAGAAAAAAAACCTAATCATACGGATTGTAACCACTTGCAATCTAATCATACAGAATGTAACAACTTGCAATCAACCAGACTACCAGGGTTATACACACGCTATTGACCCGACGATTACAAGTTTCTTTGTAAGTATTCGTATTCCGCTTCCTGTAGATGTATTGACGGGTGACTGACACACGTGTTATTATCTTGTTTAATGGAAGCAGCCTCTACCATTTCGCTTACCCTCTGGTGCTTGTGAGCAAGCACCAGAAGGTCGTCTTCCTCACGCCACGCTTTGTCATGTATTCTTGCTACGTCCCAGTATCTTGATCTGCTGAAATCGTGCCTAGCATCCACAGGTCCCAGTTGCGCTCGATCGATTCGTGTGTCTTTTTTGTGGTGTCCCTTTGCAGTTTCGCGCCATTATTTACCTGCATACCGGTATAAAGTATGTTAAGTAGGTATGCATTTCATTAAACTCAAGCAAAAAAAGTTGGCTTGCCTTAATACAGATAGATAGATAGATAGATAGATAGATAGATAGATAGATAGATAGATAGATAGATAGATAGATAGATAGATAGATAGATAGATAGATAGATAGATAGATAGATAGATAGATAGATAGATAGATAGATAGATAGATAGATAGATAGATAGATAGATAGATAGATAGATAGATAGATAGATAGATAGATAGATAGATAGATAGATAGATAGATAGATAGATAGATAGATAGATAGATAGATAGATAGATAGATAGATAGATAGATAGATAGATAGATAGATAGATAGATAGATAGATAGATAGATAGATAGATAAGTCGGTCCCCCCGCCCCCCTCTGGGAAAATGAAAACTGCCCGCTTATGATGCATGTCATGTACGCCACGATTTATATGACATGGTTTTGGGCTCTCCCGGGCTTTTTGTTAATTTTGCATCGCTTAATTTGCATTCAATAAAATGAGGGTATGATGAACATAAATGACAGGCCATCACATGAAACTCATGCCATGCATGCCATGTACATCATGATTGACATGACGCGGTTTTGTCATATGACCTGCTGAGCGTGTGACGAACATAAGTAAAAAGACAGAGCATGAATATCATGTAACATACGTTATGACTTGCATTAAACGGTTTTGGTGCTCTCACGATACTCTCATTATATTGATATATGACAAAATTAGCTTTGAAAGTGTGCATGACGTACAGAAAGAAAGGAAGGGTCATACATGACACTCATGTCATGTACGTCATGATTTACATGACACGTTCCTGGTGGTCTCACTGGCGTTTTGTTTTGTTAATCTGACGTACACCAAAAGGGCCATGTCCAGGAATGAGCTTAGGACAAAGTATATTACAGGCCATTACAAGCAAACTATGCCGAGCATGTTATGTACGTCATTATTTACATCACACGGTCTTGTTTCTTTCGCGGCCGTTGCGTTCGTTTGGTATATACAAAAACTGGCATGACATGACATGGCTGCATAATCAACATAGATGGCAATTGGGGAGGTGCACCATATTCTTTGACAACAGCCGAGCTGTTTGAGCTCTCTGTTAGTCTATGCAGAGCGAGCAGATACTGGGCTTTTTAAGAGCAAACTATCATCACGACCATCATGAAGTGACACGCGCTCTCCTCGTTTTCCTCCTCTTCATCCTCCTCTTACATCTGCCGATTCACTCCCAGAACAATTGCGCCGTTGTGTCCGCAAGGGAATGCAATAACTCCTATGGGTGAGAGAACGAGTAAAGAGAGAGAAAGAAAGAAGCACGGAAGGAAAGAAGGAAAAAAGACAAATAAAGAGGAAGCGAGAAATAGAGAGAGAGAGAGAGAAAGGGAGGGAGAGAGAGAAATAGAAATAAACACAGACAAAAAGCGATAGAAGTACAGAGAGCAAGAAAAAAAAAGAGGAAGAAAAAAAAATAAAAGAATAACAAAAAAAAGAGGCGCGCCACCAAGTTCCACGCTTCTTTCAGGCTTGGCACCACTAGCGCGAACCTGCCTTAATTTTTTTAATGATCGTTTAGCGACACGTGACACAGTGTATGACAACGATTTTGATCCTGCAAAATCATTATTGAAGGCATCATTTGTGTTCGCTAAAAACATCAGGTGTATACACAGAAATTTCATCATGTAGAACACATCAATTATATTCATTGTTTCTTTTAAATATTAATTTCGTCTACGACTAGGAACAGCTGTTATCTTCGTTTATTATTTGTGCATTCATAAGTCAGAGTAAACTCATTAGTAGAAGTAAAAATTCTTTTTCTGAATATTCAATAAATATTGCGCGCAATGTTTTCTAGTTTCCTGTATACGTATCAATCGCTGTTTCATTTTTTTTTTTTTTGTATACATATCTCTCTACAATTCTTGTTTTCACAATTATTTTTCGCAGTTATTAAATGAAATCTCCTCTTTACTTTGTCATTGTCCCACTGCGCTTGAAATACTATGATAACATTTTTAAGTGACAGAGCTTTCTGAAATTTGGAAAACCGTTGAAGCTGTTCGCGCTTAAACACTTCTTTCAGCGTGGTGAATAATGAACGCCTAACCCCGTAGACTCCCTGCAACGCTGGCAACCGCCAACTCGAAAACCACCGAGCCTGTGGTGCCACCTGTGTGTCAGGCATAAGAACTAAAAAACACGCCTCCGTGAATCGGGCGTCTCACATCACGGAGGTTACAAATTGAAGGGAGCAGTGCAAGTGACGCCCGATGCGTGGCGCTGCTATTGGGGCTTCCTGGCCTAATCGGAGTTACTACTGACGGGTATAACGACAAACTAAGGAAGGCTGCATTTTATAATAACTCAAAGGCAAGCTCTTTACTGTCTTAAACAAGATTGGGCTGCCTTTGAATGCGCAGTTGTAAAACAAGATTCCGTAAACACGATAAATGTTCTCGCTGGGGGAAGCCTGAGCGAATAATGACGGAACATGTTCAAATATTCGAAGCATTTCTTTTTGGCGACCGTAATTAACTTTGGGCACATCTATCTATCTATCTATCTATCTATCTATCTATCTATCTATCTATCTATCTATCTATCTATCTATCTATCTATCTATCTATCTATCTATCTATCTATCTATCCATCCACGTACGTCTTCGAGCTCTCGTGGCCGTTATATTACAATAGTTTAGCTGCTTGGGCTGGTTGGTACTGCATTCTTAAAGGAAAACCTTTTTTTCGCAATAGAATTTATAAAAGACCTAATTAGAACAAGCTAGGTTTCGTCAGGATGCGAATATAGAATATGGGGAACCCCGATATTTGATGAGTATGTAGGAGAACTCAATGTACTCAAATACAAGAGAGAGAGAGAGAATAAAACATTTATTTGATGTTCTGCTCAAAGAAGATCGGTGAGTGGGATCCTTAGTCCGGGATCCCACTCCCTTTCAAC
The DNA here is from genome assembly GCA_030522465.1 of Rhipicephalus appendiculatus. Taxonomy (NCBI): domain Eukaryota; kingdom Metazoa; phylum Arthropoda; class Arachnida; order Ixodida; family Ixodidae; genus Rhipicephalus; species Rhipicephalus appendiculatus. The sequence goes on along the minus strand of JALIZH010011653.1, from coordinate 394 downwards.
GACAGGTGCTGGCACCTGTCGTTGAAAGGGAGAACTGCTCACGCATCATTTTCATTTTCGTTCCGCTCAATATGGGCCTTTGTTATGCCTGCCTTCCCCCTAGATGGCGCTGTGTTCCTTAAGCTTTGAAGGTGCCGACGAATCGATGCTCACCTGTGTCGAACGGAAAAAGTCCGGACCGTTTCGTACGAAGCTTCAAGAGAAACAGATTTCGTGACCCCTGAATTTGTCTACTTTTTTTTTTTCCTACAGTGAGACTTCTATTGTCGCTTCAGCTATCTTCAATCCCTCAATCAACAGATTCCTTAAGCAAGTTTCTTGCTATACTGAGATTTCTTAAGGCTGCGATTTTTGCCATACGGATATTTTAAGGCTTAGATGTCTCATGACATTC
>JALIZH010011652.1:0-25470 GCA_030522465.1 Rhipicephalus appendiculatus | reverse complement strand
TTCTTTCTGTTCTTCCTATCTTTTTTTTTTATCTGTTTGTTTCCATTTCTGTCTACTCTATTTACATTTCTTTCTCTATTTCTTTATATACGCGGCCCCTATATACGCGGCCCGAGAGAGGGGCGAGAAAAAAAGGTATTTCAGGCACTATACTAGCGTTTTAGAGACATTTCTTGCAACTATTCATAGCTAGGACATACTAGAAAATGGACATTGATGTATTCATGCACATACATGACACATGCATACAAGCACGCACGACACAGGAATCGAACTCGCGACCACACTCACTGAAAGCAAACATCATATCCATTACACCACAGCGCCACCACTAGCTTACGCAGTTTTTCACGGGGGTATATATCTACGAAGCGGCTACTAACCCGTCGGCGACACCTCCAACTTTTGTTCTCGTAGCATCGGCATGTGTTAGCGGTTTCGCAAGGCCAGTACATAAACTCAGGCGCGTCACGAAGGCCAAGGTAAACACCTTCAGCTTCGAACTATTGGGCTCGTCGTGTCGTGCCGCTAGAAAAATTGTAAACGTGTGCCCTCTTGAGTACTTGGATACTGTTTCACTCGCCCGCAATTCGTGGATACCAGCGTGACAAAAGGTATCCTCAGATGGCCGAACATATGTGCATTCCATGGGCGTATGATGTGGAGCTATTTTCGTTGTTTCTGCCGCGAGCTGCACGCGTCCCATGGCAGCGGCGTGTTCTGAGGCTGTATGACCGCCTGTGTTTCCATTGATGGGGTGTGTGCCTCCCGCCGCACGGAAGCCCTCAGAGACGAGGACGAAACAATGAGCAACACATCTTTATCATTTCAAAACACTGTCAGCGGCCCCTAAGCGCGAGCGTGCCTGTGTCCATCGTTCTCGTCATCCACCGGCGCGCTCACCGCTACGACTCCCGTAGCATATAAAAGTTACTCACGCAGATGCCCACAAGCGTGCGCAGGGTGCCTCTTCAGGTGGAAGGGGGGGGAGGGGACGAAGGCTCGTCGCTGCTCCCACCCTCCCTATTAAGTCAATGCACGGGGCAGACTCTCCCCCCCTCCCCGTGTGCACGCCTATGCAGATGCCTGAGTTACAAGGACATTGTAACGTGCCTACACTAAGTGCATTTATTGCGCGCGTACTCTCACGAGCCAAACGGAGGTGCAGCAGCGCCTTCAGATTAGCTGAACGATAATCTACATCCACAATTAGCACTTATTCGCAACTCGCACTTTCGCGGGGCGCACAGTGATTCTCTAACTCAAATTCAGTATTTAGTCGCTTTCACACTCGGAGACTACCTACAATCTTACTACTGTAATGAAGAAGAGAGAACAAAGAGACAACGCCCTCGCCTACAATCTTACTACCCACAATCTTACTACAACGACTACCTACAACCTTACTCATTAACGTTCATTGTTAAACATCACACAAATGCATTAAAGCAAACGCGTAAGCATGCCCCAATGTCAAGTACAACCACCACAAATTAGCGGTGACAGGTCTCCCGTTAAATAAAAAAGTTAATGCACATGCACTTCGCCCTTGTGAAAGCCCATGTGTATGTGACACTCCTCTTGCACAGATGATGTAGCAAGAATAAAAAAATGTAGTATTGCCGTCTTCTTCAACGAAACAGCTGTGATAAGAATGATAAGAAAAACAGTGTTCGCAATATTTTATTGGAATCAAAACAGTAGCAGATTTCCATCTTCTTGCACAAAACCTACACCCAATACAAAACACTAAGAACGTATACAGTATAGCCCAAGCACTATATATAATTCACAACAGTAAAGCAACATGAAAGTAGTGTGGCAAATCTCATCATAATGCACAGTGACATGTGCACTTCACAGTGCTAGTACGTAAACACAATCCGGAGAAATGGGATCTACAAGGAACTTGGTGTCAGCCTGCACATGAAGGCAACTAAGTTAGTACAATAAGGCTAGCATTACTTTTAAGAAATATGCAACCTTACAGGGAGCAATTAGTTTGCCCTATGGCATCAAAACATGTCATACATCATCATACAGTTCGGTTTTCTGCAGAAAAGTCCAAAATAGACCTGTGGTGTTGATTGTAGATCCACTTACCACAATTTGTAAAGGCGTTCAGCCATGCCAGCAAAATGACAACATTGCATTCATATATGGCTGCACATACTTACTCACAAATATCTGAAAATGAACGCAGTGTTCTAGAAATATACTTGGGAATTTGTCGCCATTATCACAAAACTGCAATATACCAATACTTCTATTATACATAATTACTACAGCTATGTTTACAATATTCCCATGCCAGCCACTGTCATCTGCAACCTAAAAAGTTCTTCATCTTTAATTCCTCACTTCATGGCATGTGGATAATTACCACATTGAAAGTTAATACCACTACCATGGCCGCAAAGTCAACTTGAAATTAGGCAACCACATGCCTAAAATTAAAAATTTCCTACAAGTAGTGGCTGGTGGCTTGGCATATTGGATGTGGTTAAATAGAATTTGACCACGATTCTATAGAGCCTGTAAAGCAGTCAGGAATTGAGTTCATAGTTAAAGTGTGAAAACAAAACAGCAACACACATAGAAATAGAAATGAAGGGAACAGGACAATGCAGTACTAGCAACTGAAATTTAACACGTGTATGGCGTTTTTAGTCACGTTCATACTCATTCTGTGAGTGCATGGTTCTTTATTTTTTGTAATTTTTTTCGCACTAAGTGTGTATATCTTTCTGTGGTTTGCATTACACTTCAGGTCCTCGTCAGTGTAGAGTGAGGCACAGGGGAGTGTTCCCAAAATACAGTGTCTTGTACACAAACAAGTGGGTGAGCAAGTCTTGCAGCTTTTGCCAGAAATGTCTTCCTGAAAATAATAGAAGTCCATTAAGCTTTCCATATCCAGAAATATGAATGTCTTGGCAAAGACTCAAACTTGACTATACTATTGCAGACCTTTAAACAGAACACAAAACAAATGCAATAGTGAGATGCTGCTAAGTAGTTTCTTGTGAACTTTTCACTTAAAGTACAGAGGGCAAAAAGTACACAACTGCAATGAAATGCGAAACAGCACCAGAAGTGTACTTTTGTCCTGTGTACCATCATTCAAGTAGTTTTAGCTGTCAGTGAAGTTAGCAGTGTAGTGTAAAGGGGTGCAAATTTTAGTATGATTAACCTTGGAGTTAAACGCATTTCAATGGAGGCGTAACTGCTTGAGGCCCACGTACTTAGCTTTAGGTGCGTGTTAAAGAGCCCCAGGTGGTCTAACTTTCCGAAGTCCTCCACTAAGGCGTCTCTCATAATCGTATGGTGGTTTCGGGACGTTACGCACCAACAGTTATCACTTACAACACATGGAACACTAGCTTCTTCATCAACCACAGCTGTTCTGTTTACGACTGAAGATTGGGCGACTTGGTATTGATTCATGGCAAAATTAAACAGTGCACTTGTAATGACGACAATAGAAGACGTGGACAAAGTACCAGCCTGTTTACCTTGTCAGAAATTGTGTCAACAGTCAGAATACTGTGTGCTGATCATAAACACTATGGCAACAAAAAGTAAAACAAAATAACCAGAGGGAGGGAACAAGGTGATTCAACAACGAGGTTCAACAGATTCAACTGACTTATATCAATGTGATTAAATTAGCCTTGCACAAGTGACCATAGGTCGGCACTTTAAGGGGAGTACTCACTCAAACTCACTCACCACAATTTTTTTCAGCCTTCGCACTCACTCACGTTCACACTCACACTCATGAGTACTCACTCACGTTCACACTCACCTCCACTCACACTCATGAGTACTCACTCACATTCACACTCACGTCCACTCACACTCATGAGTACTCACTCATACTCAACTCACCACGTTCAAATGAGTGTGAGTGAGTGTGAGTTGAGTGCACTCATGAGTGAGTGTGCCGAGCTCCATAGGTCGGCACTTTAAGGGGAGTACTCACTCAAACTCACTCACCACAATTTTTTCAGCCTTCGCACTTACGTTCACACTCATGAGTACTCACTCACGTTCACACTCACGACCCCTCACACTCATGAGTTCTCACTCACGTTCACACTCACGTCCACTCACACGCATGAGTACTCACTCATACTCAACTCACCACGTTCAAATGAGTGTGAGTGAAGGCTGGTTCACACCGGCGACCGGTCGCGCGACCAAGTTAGTAGCTTTGCGACTTGTCTCAAACGGTCGCAAACAGTCGATTTGGTCGCAAAGCGACTGCTTTGACTCAGTCGCTCGCTTGCGCGACTTTTCAGTCGCGCGACTGCAGTCGCAGGACGACTAGAATCAATCAGCGAAGCCCAGAAGTGATGTCAGCTTTTGTTTACACCGGGACCATTGCTTGTTTTTTTTATTGCACTCGCCCACTGCCGCCGCGTCGCGTCGTCTGCTCGGCGTCCGTCTGCGCGCACGCGAGCAAAAGCAAGCAGACGGCTGCGCCGGAAAGGTCAACATGGCGACACCTGTTTATGCAGTTTCCTTCCGCATCGAACGTATCATGTCGTCGTTCTGCGCTGTGTGGCCCGTAAGTTCGCAACCTACGCATTTATTTACTTTATATTCACGTCCTGAAGCCTCGAGAGCAATGCATTCGTCGGTACTTTGCAGTGTTTCCAAGATTCATTCTCAAATTCTTGCAGACAAGGCTTATCAGGCAGGGTTGAAGAACACGGCTAAGATCAATAAAAAAGACAGAACATACCTGATGCTTTATCCCCAGTGTGAGATGACAGGAAGCGATAGCTGATTTCACCATTTATTCACTGCTGTGAAGAGAGTGGGCGAGTAGCAACCGCGATTTCGGATCGAAGCGGGCGGTCGCGTCTACATGGGTGCTGCCATGTTGGCTTCTAGCCCCAGCTACTGTGCGGCCAGTCGCAAAGCGACTAACTTGGTCGCGCGACCAGTCGCCGGTGTGAATCAGCCCTGAGTGTGAGTTGAGTGCACTCATGAGTGAGTGTGCCGAGCTATGCAAGTGACACATCTCCTAAATTCCATAAATATGCACATGTAACCTTGGCAAGTTCTAGTGCTGATATGTGACTAATGAAGTGACCATACCATAAAATGGATGTGCTTCAGCAAACACACTGTAACTAAGCACATGTCTTACACATCATATGGCCATCATAATGTGTCATTAACATGACTTATTCTTTCTAGCTAAATGTATACAAGCTCACGATGTCAATGCGCCTTGATATGCAATTTAACTTTTCGTGTAGGAGACGGACAAAGTGCCCAAGGCAAAATTGTCGCCAAAAAGTATTCTTACTTGCTCATAATCTGCGCATGACAACAGAATAAATAGAAAACAAATCTGGCCTTAATGCACGTTTTACCACATGACAGCGTGATAACAGCTGTCTTTTTTTTGCTTCAGTGTATATACTCCCTGGAAGCACTGCTTCATTCATGCTTTATCGCAAGCAAGGAAATTATGTCGTACAAACATTCAGTTTTAAGGTGCACTCGCTTGAATTGCCTGACCACGCCAAGCGGTCAGCCAATTCGAAACACGTATCACACATCGTTGTTATGTGAGCTTAATGGCCTTTCTTTTTTCGCTTTTCATTGCACTTTTGACGCGACGCAATATGCAGAACAGCACCTACTGCTGCCCAAGCGACAAGGTCGCGCAAACAGAGGAAACATAAGTATTACGTACCATTTGTGTTCCTGAATGTGCCGCGAACGCGGCGCGCCCATCAGCTGCTGCTCGCTTGAGTCACCGGGCCATTGCCACACCATTGCACACGCAGTGCATGTTGCACTGTCGTCAAACCACACATTTCACGTCCCGCGACGAGAACACAGTAAGGCTGCCGGCATGAAATGTGCACACATGTTCGACGCATAGCAGGGTAGTTGAAAGGCGTCCTTCACAAAACCGACGTTATCCCATGACGGCTTCGCTTCGCTATCACTCACGCACGCCGCTGGGGCCAGCCTGCGGTACCATCCGCTGTCAACTTCTCGCGTTTCTCGCGGCTCTCTTCCCGCGTTTCTTTCTTTTTGCTTTCTTTTTCCCCTCCGCGCGCGCATGCTTGCGATGGTTCCTCTCTTATCGCCGCCGTTCGAAGGTCAAGGGCATTTTTTTAAAGACGATAGTCTTTCTTGGGATACCTAAACGGAGAAATTTTGGTCTGTCTGTCTGTCTGTTTGTCTGTTTGTCGGCACGTCGCACGATTCAGCTAGTTGGCCAAAGTTTAACCCCCTGCCTTACGACCTCCAATGTTGATCGAGCAGCATGTGTTCATACGGGTGAGCGTGGGCAATTAAAATCAAATATTACGCATACCTGAGGCACAACATCAATACCTTAGTACTATTCACAGTGTTCCTTTAAAACAAAATCTATAGATACGTAATTATAAAGATCCTAGTGTTTATTACGCGGCGCTGAAAACGCGGCGCTGAAAATGCGCTGCTGTGTACAATACAAGTCTCCGCCCAGTGATTTAACTTCGACGCGTCGTGCTGCCACCTGGCAGCAGCATAGTTCAACACAAGCCGATGTTTCCCGGTAGCGCTGTAGATGTCGTCCTCTTCTGTTTTATCAATGCCAGCCAGATGCGGCTGATTCATCGTAGAAGAGCGCTGTCTCAGGCAAGGCAAAACATATATGGCCGCTTGATGAAATACGACCCACTCTACAAGACATGATCAGAGAACGCAGAGAAAAGACCGACGACCAAATTTCAGCGGAGAAACGCCGGCGTCCGTCTAAGCGTGCCCGGAAAACGTCCGAAAAACGAGCCCAGCGGCTAGCCCAGCTATTAAATTGTGGTACTCATGCCGCTCATGCAGTGCAGTCGGCACAAGACTATCGTCTTTCGACGACATTTGCAGCGAAGCACGCAGATACGCGGCCAATTTTTTTCGCTTCGTCCCTTTCAGAGCAGCCGCTTGAGGAGAGTCGCGTTTTCTCTTTCGTTTCTCTTGTTTTTCTTTTTTTTGCGCCGGGATTTTTGAACACCGGATCTTATTCCGTGCGTTGAGGCACGCCGCCTCTGCCCAATTCGTCATCCAAAAGGGTATACTGAGTGTGCGTGCTGTGCCGATAGGCCACATCGAGGGTGTACACGCTCCTACTTTTAGTTTAACTTCGATTTGATGGTAAAACAACATAAGCGAAGTTATTCTGTGGTCGAAATGCCTCGTGAACCCGAGCCCAATGGTAGTGTGCATTCGGTACAACAATGTGCATCAGTCGACGAGACGAAGAAATCGTTGATTAGCACGTTCATGAATTTATTTAGCACTTTGAGAAACACTTCTTTCGCCCGCGCCGTTGCATACATGCCCGCCAGCACTGAAGGCACTACAGCTTCGGATAAAATAAAGGGAAGATATGCCCGAGAAAGTGAAATAGGAGTTTTCTGTTCCTGAACCCCATTTGACAAAATGGCGTGAAATCGTGAATTTACCTCCTTTCTTCCACCTTTTATCCCCATAATTTCTCAAGGAAGTAAAATTGAGGACGCAGAACTTTATTACACCGATCTTAATACTCCCTAAGGGAGTACGGTCCCAAATGAAGGTAGTATTAAGCCCTTAAAACGCCCATTTCGGCTAGTTTGCGTTTACAGTGTACATTGTTGGACGGAAACTTCAGCATTAGCTACGACTCAGTCATCCGTTTACATTTGCTTTGGAAAGTGCAAAGCAGGACAACGATCAAAACCGTACACTTATGTCGGTGCGAAAAACCGTTTTCGCCATGAGTCTGTTGAAGTATCCACCGTTGTTACGATCGGTCTTGGAAGCCGTCGCGGCAGAGGCCGCGGACAATGCTCCTATTTTTCTAAAGTTCCTCCCGGGTTCGCTGCCCTTCGGGAGCGCAGGTCTAATCCCTTTTCCTGGAATGCCTACGAGCGTGCGGCGTGGTCAAGTGACCAGAAATTCCAGCGGCAGTGCCGCGAACAGCCCTTTGTGGCAAGATGCGGCCGGCGGGGGATGAGGCTGCTCGTCACATTCCAAGCAACGAGGAGACAAAGCCGAGGTCCAGGCCACAGAACACCTGCTGCGTGTTGTTGCCTGGCGGAGGGTCTTCCTAACAAGCCGTGACATTCTTCGGCACGATCACAGAGACTCTACCCCCCCCGGCCGGAAGAATTCCGGGAACCAGCACCGGCCAAGATCTGGAAACGTGTGCAAAAGTTGGTACTGTGCGCAAAACCGTGGTGCTCTTGTCGGACCATATTTGGTCATCGTTTCGACGGTGCCCTCTCCACGTGCACCTATTGGACGTCGGTCCCCTGTCTCGTGGGTGGAGCTAAAAGGCCATCGAGAGCCGTATTGGCCAACGATGTGGACAATGCACCCAGAGTTGGCAACGCGGCGACATAAAAGCCCAAGACATGTTTTTGTAAACAGTCTCTCAATCTGTCATCTTTCGTCATGTAAATAAACTGCTGTTAAGTTTTCCTCCCGAGTCGCTCACTGCCACGGCTCTCCGCTCCGGACATCGATGGGCCTGCGGTTCGACACCTTACGCTCGGCACCACGCTACCCGCTGGTCGGCTCCTGCAGCAGGCAAGTCGCAACACCGTAAACATAAACAAATCGACTAAACGATATACAGATTGTCATGAACGTCATGGCTCATATTTTATACCAGTATGACTGAAATCTGGACTCCTAATATAAGAAGGTTTTATACACGTGGAATTTCAAGGTAAGGTAATGTGGCAGTAAATTCATAATGTTGCTATAATAGCCATAATTTGGCCAATTAGCAACTTTTGGAACAAAACTATTACGAATTCTGTTCGTTACATAGAAAAAAAAATAGAAATATTATGCACTGATTTAGGAATCTGTTTATCTGGCTTGTTTCAGGAAGCAAATTGAAGAATACAAGGCAGAAAATTCTGCAGACGAAACCGATGACTTTATTCACGGGTATATCAAGAAGATAGCAGAAAGCAAAGAGGCATCTGATCATTTATTCACGGGTAAGTCTAATGCGTCAGTAAAATTTGATTCATAGTGCCGATGTGTGACTGATCGTTATTGCAATAACTACTGTGGTTTCATATCCGCCGCGCTGGTCTGGTGGATATGGTACTCGAGCGTTGTCCCGAGGGTCCCGGGATCGAGTCCTGGCCGCGGCGGCCGCATTTAGATGAAGGCAAAATGCTAGGGGCCGTGAAGTTAGATTTAGGTGCACGTTAAAAAATACCAGATGGTCACAATTTCACAAGCCCTCCATAATATCGCATTTTGGGATGCAAAATATCAACAATAATAATTCTTGTTTCGTTTCATGCATTTGTGTCTTAAATCGCCAAACCCATTCATGACGAGAGCGATTAGCATGCTTAAAGAGTTGGCAAAATATTACAAGATAACACTACGAAGGAAAGACAAACGTTCAGATATTTTAATATTATGCTTGCCAAATTATTCAACAATTTTTTGTAGCCATTGTCCCAAATGGAGGGTCGCCTGACGTTCCCTGTCGTAAGAATGATTTACAACGGGTCCAGATTGAGCCTGAAGCGACGCCGCAGATTACGAAAAAAATGGCCCGGCTCTTCATAAGGAAACAGTATCTCTTGCGTGTAAGAAAAAAAAAATATCACTACAACAGAAAAATAGAAGGGGAAAGCCAGATTATCAGCTGTCTCAGTATATTTCCCTTGGAATGCTTTTTTTTTGTTGCTACGGGTGCTAAAATAGCGCATATGTAATTGACACAAGCTCGAACAGATTTGCTAAGTCGAAACCAGAAACTGGCGCCGACTTGAAGTAGCAGGGGATTGTTTTCCTTTATGCATTACTAAGAACACCACAAGTAGTCCATTTTATTGACTTTTTAAGCTCAGCTGGTGTATGCAAAAGGCATGAACTTTTTGTGAGTAAGTACTACTTTTTATCGCTCTCCGCATATTTTTCATACAGGACAAAGTATTACCTGTTTATTCTGGCGTAACTTTTTGTGACAATGCCTAAAGATGGTTGAAGTGTTATACCATTGAAGCGATAGGTAAAGAAAAGTGTACGAGCGCGTCGAAAATACGATCTTCCAAGTTGATTTTTACGGCGTTTTGTTTTCAGTCAGGGGAATCAAACAATTCAACCGCTTGCCAAGCTTTTTCTTGCTTTTAGGGCTGTGTCTTTTTCTCATGCGGATGTAATTTCTCCCGAAACCTCTTCCGAAAGCGTTATGCACCTAACGTGGTTTTCTAGATCCTCGATGATCGGAGACATTTCAGTCTTTCTGCATTTCACCTGGTTCTACACTACCTCCGTGATCGGAGCACTTTTTACTATGCGACAATATCATGTGCTTACGTAATGATGTGGCGCCAGCTGATGTGAAGTCATAATGATGTTACGATGATGTCATACTGACACTCTAATGACGTCGCAAATGTAGGCTATTTGTGACGTCATGAGGACGCCATATGGTTACGTCATCACGTGATAATGATTTTTCGCACCACTCGTCTTGACGCCGCAGACGCTCAATTTTTCGCGTTTAATGAGGCATCTAACTTAACGATTGCGCCCACCATGTAGGCAATGGCAGCAGGACAAAAACTGTTCTTACAGCGCGTACTCAGGGCAAGGACGAAATGTACTCGAAGACGAGCCAACTAGCTTTATTGTGCGGAACACGAAAATATATAGGTGACAAAAACCAGGTGACAAAAAGATGAGCAATGCAAAGAAGATGAGCAAGGTAAAAAATTCAAGCAAGAACATAACAAAAAAACATACCTAAGGAAACTCCAAGGAAAACGAAAAAAAAAAACTATCACTAGTTGCGCGCGCCGACACTTTCCAGAAACCTCAATTCCTTCTCGGAGATAGACAAGGAAGGCTTGCTCACGCATTTAGTGGTTCTCAGGGTATAACGATCGTGATGACCTACCAACAAGGCTCAAGCCACCACCCATCAGAGTTATCAAGAAATTTTGCTGAAGTTTGAGGGGTTCGCACCGCCTTGCTGCCAAGTAAAGTATGCTCGCCATTTGGAACTGCCAAAATAAATATTTATTAGCACTGAATCCGAACTATGCAAAAGGCTACACGATAAAATAGCGCGGGCACACGCGCTGCCCCTAACCTTCGCCTCGGCTGGGCACACCGCTCCCGCGCGTAGCAGTCCGTCGTGGCCCAGTCGATGGCCACGCTGCGCGTGGCCATCGAGTGGGCCACGCGCAGCGCCACTGCGCAGCAAGTGGCGCTATGGCAGCGGCCTGGCCGATGGGCGTGGCTCCCACAGCTTTGATTCGGTGTGCGCTGAAATAGAAGCTACATTCAGTGCTGATCCGTTCTTTTCGACGAGCGTGGGATCTAATGAGATCCTCACGAAAACGCTCGATCAAGTAATCATCTCTAGTCGCCGGGGTTGCTTTAAAGCTACGTTAATCAGTGTCATCAAGTATGAAGGTTTTTTTTCATATAACTCCCTGGTTACTCCCTTGTTAAGTGACTACCAGCAAGTACGGCTCACAACTGTTTCCAGCATTACTGCAATTTTTAAAGTCACGCCTAGCACAAAAAGGTCGAGCGATTGCGAATGCCTAATATGAAAGCCAAGGCGGACCCATTTGCGCGTAATTGCATTTTGTAAACTTTTTTTTTCGTTTTTAGTGCGGAGCACTTTAGGGGGGCCAGACTCTTGTATGATGTCGTCGTCGCTTGGCGTTACGCAGGCAGAACCACACATAGCATAGCCAGCTGTAGCATATGGAGCGCGCGCTCGCGCCAGAGAGAAGTATTTTTCCTCTTATTCTTTGAGCGCCTTGATGATGTTATAAAGTGCGGGGACATTTCTAATATGGCTAGGGAAACACGACAACGCAAACCACGTATAAAAATTGAAATGCGAAGCCAGCGGGAAATGAAAGAGACTGAAAGAAAGGGGAAAAAAAAGGAACAAAAATAGAAATAAATAGAAAGAAAGAGAGAAAAAAAACTGGAAAAGAACAGGAAAGAGAGAGCGAGGAAAGGAAGAGAAAACTAGATGAAAACAAAGAAGGCTGCCCAGATCCGCACTTCCTTCAGGCTTGGCACCTCTAGGGCCTTAATTTTTTCTTGACTTCTACGATCGCGCACTCAAAGAAGATAATTCGCTCCAGATCACTGCCTAATGAAGAAATGCGTGGATCTTGATTTCGTGAAGTTTGCCAGTTTCGATGTTTTAAGAGCCCGCTGTTGCGATCACGGTTTGCACATTCAGCTGGTAGATGTATTAAAAATTAATTTGCATTGCGTATGCCCCACAATATCTCAGTTCACATTGCGTAGGCACCGCAATATCTCATTATCGTACGTAACTTTTATTATGCTATTTTACACTATTAAGTGTTTTGCACGTTTCTTGTTAAGCTGTGCTCGCGTGATATGCAATCTTAGTAGTGAGCACGCATTTACTTGTTTAGCACGTTCCTATGTTGAGTTCAAATTTTATCATATACTTTGCCAATGTTGCCACGCTGTCTGTCAAGAAAATCTGATTTCCAGTGGACGATGTTTTCTAATTTAGATGATAAAAATTCACTCGAAAAAATAAACAGCAGAATTGAACAGATGTTGCTGTACACTAGCGGACCAAGCCTAGAACGACCCTCCACAACACCCACCTCGCCGGCGCCTACTTTCCGTTTAAAGACGCTCACGCATGGAAAAAAAAGTGTTTGCCTTGGCAGCAGTGCACTGTGTACGAATCTGTGCCGTGAAACTAAGCGGACAACCATAATAGCATGTTCGTTTCAGGAGCACGAAAGAAAAATCCCATCGGGACGCACTTAGCCAGTACTGGTGCCACTTTTCGCACTTAGCATCACGCAACGTACGTCGTTAATACGTCACAACACTCTCGCTACGTTGCTGTGACGGCGATACACACAAAATCTGCATCACTATGGTTTATCCCATGCTCCTAGCTGTGCCCATTCTTCTGCGGCTGTTAACGGAAGTTACTTACTCCTATTAGGCGTTATTTGATAAAGGAAGTGGAGGAGGAGCAGGTAAGCAGTAAATAAGAATCAGGTTTTTTTTTCAAAAAGCGTTGAAAGCACCGGCTGTATTGTGAGAGTGTTTCGAAAGTGATGATACCAAATACCTGCTTGGTTTCCACGCAGACAACTACCTCGTGGGAAATGTGAACTCGTTCCTCATGGCAGGGCACCTTCAGTACAACCTTGACTATGACCTGGCAGATGATAAATTTTGCGAAACACCCAGACACGGTGCAAGCGCGGGTGCAACGTGAAATCGACGAGGTGGTCGGACAAGAGCGCCTGCCAACATGGGAGGACAGAAAGCAGATGCCGTACACGATGGCCTGCGTTTGGGAAGTTGAACGATGGAAGACTGCGGCTACGCTCGGTGTACCAAGAGAGTAGGTATCAACACTTTATTTTATTTATTTATTTATTTATTTATTTATTTATTTATTTATTTATTTATTTGTTTGTTTATTTATGTACAGCATACTGCGGTCAGGAAGGACCATGCAGGTGGGAATCTATACAGTTGTAAATTTACATGCACAAATGAAGCCGTAAGGCACACAAGCTCACAGAGAAGGGAAACAAAGCAAACCTATCAGCATATCTAGAAGTATTACAGAAAACCAGCGCTAGCTGTCTAGATAAAAATGTAATGCAGCTCTTAGGAGAGTGACGCTTATTATAGGATAAAAGAAACAAAAAAAGCACAGCAACCCCCCCCCCCCCCTTCAAAATTTATTACTCCCATAATCGAGCACAAACATATAGCAACAGGAATTCGTAGAACTCGTATTGAGAAACAAGAAAAATCACGCCATATCCTCGAAGTGAATGATGATGAGTGGGACGAAGCTCCGCAGGTAATCTCGTAAACCGTCAATCCCCGTAAATGCTTGCCGCTGATGCTTGCCGAGATAGCGCACGCACCAGTGATCCCGACCGCGCCCTTACAAACAAAGTTCACAGGGGCTGCACGAGCGACCTCCACCCCCCCTCCCCCCCATGCCCCCCAGCCCCCGTAGTTCCATACTCGTTCAAGAAGGGCGGGGCGTTTCATATCTGAGAATTCCGCGGCAGGTCTAACAAGCGGAGGGGTATTAGGGCATGTGCCCTCCGAGCGATGGGATGGGCCGGCTCGTTTCATATCTGCTTCAGCCACGTTTATCGCCCCCCGCTCGCGCGCGCTTACCCACGGGTAGATCGTACGATGCGCGGTTGAATGCTATCAATTAGTACTTTATACGAAACATGACGGCAATGGCAATGGCAACGCCGACGGCAAAACACATCGAGAGTGTAGCTGACTGGGCTAGTTAGTTATGCATACTTAAATTAACAGCGCTAAGAACGGACACCACACAAAGGAAACACACAGGACAAGCGCTGACTTCCAACTGAAAATTTTATTCATACGAGAGCATCTTATAAATGCACGTGACAACAGTTAAGGAACAAAGAAGGGGGGGGGGGGGGGCAACAACGTTCGAAATGGCAAGGACGGCTTCCTAGCATTGCACGTGAGCACGTGTGGATGCAATCCACAGTTTCAAGGGACCACTGTGGTAGATAAGAATAAGGATGAGCAAGCGCGCGTAATCAGTGAGGCCGCCCAGATGAGGCGAGAAAATGGCGGATGCGTAAGCAAGCCATCGATTGCTCTATCTGGCAGAGAGCTGAGTTATTTAGAATGCGGGGGGTGTGCGCAGCCGGCTGCTGTGACGGTTACATCTTTTCATTACGTTTTTTTGTTTTTTTTATAGTTTTTAGTTTTTTAGTTCCCCCCCCCCCCCCCTTCTTTGTTCCTTAACTGTTGTCACGTGCATTTATAAGATGCTCTCGTATGAATAAAATTTTCAGTTGGAAGTCAGCGCTTGTCCTGTGTGTTTCCTTTGTGTGGTGTCCGTTCTTTGCGCTGTTAATTTAAGTACACATCGAGAGTTTCCATGTACTTGCCATCTCAATAATAATTAAGAACATAGGGCACGGAAGCGTTTACAAGCTTACGGGCTGGAGTGAAGAATGACCTGAATGTCGACGCATTTGTGCTATAACTGATAACGTATGAAAGCTGCACTTGCACTACATTTTGTGCGTGATACAAAATTGCACCCCTTCTGGTAAAACATATATTTCACTATATCATTTAGACGGCAGATATAGCGAAATATTTTTCTCTGTCTGAGGCTATGCTTTAGCCAAAATGACAATCATCATGAAGAAACTCTGAGGCGCCTTTCCTTTCGCAGCACATACCCTGAAGAACCACCAATTAATTTGGACTGGCCCGCAAAGAGGTCTGCAGGTGGTAGGCAGTCGTCATTCGGCGACTTGCCTGGTTATACACTCTGAGAAATAAACTTAGTAAACAGTTACCAAACGAATGTATTTACTTGCTTCGAGCGTATTCTACTACCTTCGCGGCATCCCTTTACTAACCAGCTGCTAGAGCTTGTAACTTTTGCCGTTTTTAACTAGAGAAGCTTTCTTGTGTTTTTATCTAAGTAACTACTAAGCCACCTACGTTACCAGATCTTTCGAAGATGCCGCAGTATATATTACCGTAATCGTGATTGTCTTATGAAAATTTGGCTTTAATTTTATTCATTACTTAGGAATAAAGATTTCGTGCTACGTGATGGCACACATATAAGCAAATAGAAGGGCACACGATGATGTGTAGAAAACATCAATTATTCTTCTAAATTCAATGGCTCCTAACCAGGACATGGTGTGCCATCCCAAAATAGGAGCATAAAGAGCCTTCAAGCTGCTGCTAGACCAGATATCGCCTACGTAGAAGTCTTCATATTCTGTGTGTGCGTTTTTGTGTGTGTTCTAGGTTTGTGATCCATCCAAGCCTCCGTGTATGTTGCTGTGATGCGTACTTACCATGGTAATTACATGAAGTAGTTAGCGGCCATTATTAATGAACGAGGACAATGCCACTTCATTTTTTTATTCTACATATACTTTTTGTAATAGAATCATCTTGATATGGCAATGCACATGCACATATAAACAAAATAGGCATAAGCCTCTAATTGGCTAGCGCGGTTACTAACAATTTAGTAATGGACTAACCATTCGGGTCAGCATTATTTACTTGCTAACCAGGTAGAAAATTTCACTAGCCTGCATTTTACTACCTCCACGTACTAAGAGGTTAGTGCTTTTTTCGACAAGTAAACCGTCAGTATTTAGTTAGTGAATATGCTGGCTTCTTTTCCTAAAAGTTTACCGCTAGATCATCTGCGTTAGGTCTGCCGTAAAAGCTGTATCCCGGTCGGGGATTAGGACTTCAGGAGCGCCGTCATGTAGCAATACGTTCGCGACGACAAATTTTTTTACGTTCACAGTACAACCTTTAGGCTGAGCTCTGGTGTCACGTAGCGTGTCAGGTAGCCCGTAGCAACGACGATCTACTTATTTCAATATGTTACACGTCGGCAAGGGCCCCCAAAAAACTCCATCCCGGTCTGCTGGGACGCAATACGCATGGCTCGATCTGCTGGAGGAATCCTTTTGAGATCGACCGGCTAGCAAAAGCAATGACTCTTTCAAGATCATCTGTGTTCCGTGAAAGCATGATATGGAGCCCTAGATGTTGGCGTTGGTGTGAATTTTGGTTTGTGCTCGGTCGTCAAAATGCGAAAGAGCCTGGCGATGATTGAAGGCGTCGTTTCAGCTCGTGAAATACCTAGATCTATGCCGTTTCTCACTTGAAGTAGACGTCAGATTTCGTGAGGATTGTCAGTGGTGTGGCGATGCGGCAGAAGTGTGTCAAGAAGCGTCGATAATGGACACAAAGAGCGACAAACAGGTGCACTGCGTTCTTGTCGACGGGCTGAGGGAAGTTTGCCAATGGCTCCAGACTTCTGAGGGTCTGAGCGAACTCCACACTGTCTGATGACATGTCCCAGGAAGATTAGCTCTTCGTATGCGAAATCGCACTTTGGCCGTTTCAGAGTAAAGCCCCATGACTTAATGGCTCGTAACTCTGTCTCAAGCCCCCTGAGGTGATCGTCCAAGTTCTTGAAAAACGACATCATCCAAGTAAACGACAGAAGATTATCCACTGTAAGACACAGTCTATTACGCGTTGGAACGTGAGCGGCGCCGAGCAAGGCCCGAATCGCATTACCTTAGACTTGACAAAATTGCTGATTGCGCCATTTGGTGAAACATAAAACTTGAAATACGGGCGCGTAAGTTAAAGGCGCCCTGCAACACTTTTTGAGCATGGTCAGAAAACGCTGCCGATCGGTAGTCGAGGCTCCCGAGAACACGCGAGCCAAATGTTATAGCGCAGCACGCGGCCTCGAATTCTCAAAACTCATTTAAAATCGCTTTCTCTTCTCTCGACAAATGACGCTACAAGCTTAAAAATCACTGCTTCACAGGAGAAGTATCGGCCATTGGCTGATTTGAGCACGGCGCGCTCGGTCGTTACTAGGGCCGCCGCGGGAGGCCGCGACTTGTGAACACGTGCGCGCGCGATCGCACTGAAAAGCCGCTCATTCAAAGAAAAAAAAATAGAGAAAAAGTGCTCAAGGTCACGAGGCGCGCGTGACGTATTCTTACCCCGTGCCATCCCTCCCTGCTTAGCTTCCAGCGCTTTCGTCGGGACGAGAGAAGAGAGAATGCAATTGCAGCGTGCGACAAATCTTTGTAACTCCATTCGTATTGGCCGGATTCTAAAAATTTTTGCGGCGGTGAATTCGTGAGGCAATAGGCTCCTTTAGTGAATGCATGTTATGGCTACTTGAAAAAGTGTTCCAGAACCTCTTTAAACAGGGACTTCAGGAGCTTGATGTCTCCCGAGGTCTTGAACAGGTGGTCCTGCATGGTGAAGGTGGTTTTCTCTCGATCCCTCTCGTCGGAAGAGTCGGACTGACGTCCAAAGGTCGTTCAGGAGCTTGGATCATCGGATTAGGTTTGGTAGAATCAGTTAGAGGGAAAGTGTTGCTGGCATCAACACGTAGGCCACCGTTGTGCCTTTGTTGACGTACTGATACTCCTTGCTGAAATCTGATAGCGTCAGTTTGGTTTGCCGCCGCACAGCTCGGCTATTCATCTGGCCACGCCCAATCTCACGGTTGTCCAACAGGTTCTGGTCACCCCAAATTGCCGCCTTTATGCCTGCGGATTTTTAAGTGTCGAAAGGAAATAACACTGTAGCGAGGCGAAATGCTAACTTGGTCTTGAAGCACATTCAAGGCGTGGTTTCCTCGCGTTGTGGCGGGTGGTGGCGCTTTTTTGGGGATAGTATTATAGGCTCAGACTTGAGGTGGATAAACTGCACCGTGGTGGCTTAAGTCTCTAATAAGATTTACATCCATGTAGCAATGCTTTAGGATTACCAAGCTGCCACGATAAGCCCGTTTATTGATTATGACTCTTGCTGTGCAGACTGTGTAGGCGTTACGAGAGTGGTTATTAGTGGTCCTAACTTTCTTCAACTTCCAAGCAATGTCCCACAAATCACGGAGTAGTCGGAACGGATGTTGGCTAGAGGGACGATGTTGTGGGCGCCCATCAGCACGTCGAGATCCCTAGTTCATCGTCTGGCTTTACAGTTAGGTCGCGGCGTCACATCAGACTCCGTTGGCTTAACGGCCGCTGCCACGTCGCGTTGTCAATTCTTCTGGCAGCGAAGTTTTGTCGCAAGGGCTCGGTTGGGCTGGCGGCGTGTTCTAAGTTTTCGTTGTAGCGTCGTAATCGGCGGTGAAGGATCTCAGGCATTGGGACGAGCAGCCACCGCACCTCCATCGACTGCTGTTTTAACTTTTCCCGATATGGGCTCACGGATCAGCCTTGAGCAGCGCTTGTGTACTGCCGACGTTGCATTTAGGTGTAGCGGCTTGGTGACAAAGAACGGGGAGGTCGTCAGGTTGCCTACAGCGCGGCCGCGAGGTAGTCTCTGATCTCAGGGAGTCGTTCACCGTTCTTTCACCGTGGCGTGTTAAGCAAAGCCATGTAGTACGCATCTAGCGATACTGGCAGCGGAGGTAGGTGTTGCCCGCTACCCCGCAGTGGTATCAAAGGGGGCTATGGTCAGGGGCGCGCCAAACAACACTTTTCCTCGGAGCGTAGCGCTAGACAACAGGTGGACGGCGTGAGGCCGATGGGGCGGTTGTGTTCCGCGACGAGTCGGCGGTGGCTCCCCCCTCGGCATTGATGGCTTGAATGCTGAGGGGGGAGCCAGACTGCGGATTGCAGCAGCGTAGCTCATTGCTTGCGTTAGCGTTTGCGCTGGCTAAGGAATTCCCAGCGATTCCTCGGTCTCCTGACGCACGACGCCAGCAATGCAATCCAATTGAGGCTGCGATGTAGGTAATAATTTTCGCAGCTCCTCTTGCGCGAATCGGACTGATCGTCCAGTGCAGGTCGTTGGCTCCGAGCCGTTGAACTTCACCGCACCTCGACGTGGGCATGCGGAGGTTACATTGTCTGGTGTTGATTGTTAGTGCAATTTCACGTTGTTGTGGCCTCCCAATGATGTGGCTACTTGATGTTTCGGATGCCCTAAGCAAGCCGTCGCCCTAGGCCAAGCCAAGAAGGCACAGAAGCCGTTGCGGGTCATTGAGGTAGCCGCGGAGAACAATCAGTACCACTAGAATACGGGCTACTACCTAGCACCTCCAACATATCTCTCGTGGTATTGATTGTGAAGGAGGCTGCAGTTGGGCTATAAAAAACGAAACTCTTCATTGAGCCCACTTCTGCCAACAAAGTGGATATTCAACGTTCAAGCAATAGACGCTGTACACTGATAGCGGTGATTAAAGACGCCAGCCGTCGGTCGGTAAAGTGGTCATGTGTGAAATGCATCGGCTTTTATACGTGCCTTATAGAATATTCCAACGTAATCGCTAGTGCCCTTGTTAGGTGTAGAATAAACTCAGTCACCCTTGGCCTGCGTGTAATCTGATCAGAACAGTCTGAAGCGATCGTGAAGCGTTAAGAAATAGCGGCGTGGCCGGCGACGAGCGGTGGTAAGACTTCTTCCGAGTGATACCCGATCACGTGGAAAAATAAAGCTATAAGTACACGTGTCAGTACACACATATTTAATAAGAACTCAACGACAATGGTAGAAGAAATGGTAGAGAAGGAAAGGCAGGGAGGTTAACCAGTCCAGGACGACAATGATGCCAAGGAAACTATAGGGGATCTTATTAGGAAGTAAATTATAATGTAAATATGCAGCAAGAAAAGTGGATGAAAACATATATACATATATGCTCTATAAAGTGGACGGAGGTATGACCGGCCACCGTAGCTCAGTGGTAGAGCATCGGACGCGTTATTCGAAGATCGCAGGTTCGGTCCCTGCCGGTGGCAAGTTATCTTTTCGTCCACTTTTCTTTCTTCGCATTTACATTACAATTTACATCTAATAACATCCCCTCTATTTTTCTTGGCATCATTGTCTGTTAGTTCTCATTATTATTGTGTTTAACAAAGCAAAACGAGACCTCAAATTTACACTTCTTTTCTAACACATATTTGTTATTCTTCCAGGTGCTCAGAGGATGTCGTGGTTGGTGACGTGTTCGTACCCAAGGGCACAATTGTTCTTGCGAACATTTGGGCGGTCCACAATGACCCTTCTCTTTGGCAAGAGCCTGCGAAATTTCGTCCTGAACGCTACCTCAGTGAAGATGGGAGATCGCTTTTGCACAAGCCGGAACATTTGATACCATTCTCCATCGGTAGGTGAACTTTGCTTCCATCGAACGGAAAGCATACTGGCAATGTAGAGCTTGGGAACAAGAAAAGCTGATAGAAAAAGCAGCTTCTTGCAAAATGCAATACAAATTTGTTT
Source organism: Rhipicephalus appendiculatus (assembly GCA_030522465.1). Lineage (NCBI taxonomy): Eukaryota > Metazoa > Arthropoda > Arachnida > Ixodida > Ixodidae > Rhipicephalus > Rhipicephalus appendiculatus. Next base: position 4,623 of record JALIZH010011652.1, on the reverse strand, counting down.
TTGTTGAGTCAATGTTAAACTGCGCCGAGAAAGGCCTTCATACATAGACCTCTAGAAGAAACATGTTATAACGAGGAAATTGATGCGAACTAGTTTAAGATCAGCAACTGCAAGAACGTTGACGTTATCATTCAGATCAGCTATTTGCACTCCTTGGCTTCCAGAGATAATTCCAAGCCGTAAAATTGGTTTGGTTTGAAAATGACAGTGGGCTGTAGAGCAGTCGCACAGGCAATCGCTTGGCGGTACACATCGGTTATAAGACGTGCTGAGACAGGCGCTAAGGAACCTTGCAGAAGACAACACAAACACTGACTATATATTGAAAGGGCGCACTATCACGGAAAAGGAACCACAATCAAAACTTAGACTCGCATGCTCTTGTATCGTTGCGCCAACTCCCAACCAGGCGCACGTATGCGCGTTCGCGAGATATGTTTGTGGAGACATCTCATTCCTAATCTGCTGACGTTAATCGAAGGCTAGCTACACGCGCATCCAATACTACTCTGTGCCTAGTCTGAACTCATTAACGCGTTTCTTGGTCCTTTGTGTCGGTATAAAACAGCGCTTTTACCGAATTTGTGCGTATATTTACAATCTTGACAGTAAAAAGCAACAACTCATGTTAATCCAACCATTAACGACATTTTATGCTCTAATGATCTGTGATATCAGTAGGTAAACGAGACGATCGCCATCTAACCTTTCCTTAGTGTCGAGATTGTAAATGCAGGCCCAATGTATATTAAAACCTGTTTTGCACTGTTTCCAGCACGAAGAAAGGCGTGTAGTAGTCGAGGCGTTCCATGCCAATATAGTGGAAGCGAATCCGTCAGCTAGACCTCAATGACCTTGTAAGGAAAAGAACAAAACAAAAAATTCCCCACATCTCCCGCTAAAGGGAACCATGTGTGGATGCGAAGCAGCGGAGAGATAATTAGCTTGAGCGGGAGGAACGTCGCCGCTCTCAATTCACGGCAGCGGTCCGGGCGCTCATCGCGGCGCTGCACAGGAGAGAGAATGAGGCGCGCGCGCTCCGTCATTTTCATACCGCGGAACTACCGTGGCGCCCCCCAGCGGAGTATGCAGCTGTCACACTACCTGTCGTGCGCGCCGCTCCGTGCAGGATTCCTAGAGGAAAGTACGGGGGGAGACCGTAGGAGAGGAGAGGGAGGAGACGTCCATGCGCTGTGGGGATGTGGGACGCTGGAGCCGCTCCGTACAGTAGAGGATTCCTAGAGGAGAGAGGCGGAGAGGACGCGCATGCGCTGTGGGGATCTTGGACGCGGGCGCCGCTCCGTAGAGTAGATGATTTCTGGAGTAGAGAAAGGGGGTGAGCGCAAGATAGGATAGGGGAGGGGACGCGCATGCGCTGTGGGACGCTCCGTAGAGTAGAGGATTCCTAGAGGAGAGGAAAGGGGGGTGAGCGTAGGAGAGAGAGGGGGGAGGGGACGCGCATGCGCTGTGGTGGTGTGGGACGCGGGAAGGACTATGCCCCCCTCCAAACGCATGCAAGCAAGATCAAGGAATGGGGTCAACCTGGGTGACAGACACCACATGCCTAGCCATTGCTAGGCAGCCTCTCTGTGCTCTCGGCCATGACTCAAGGAATGGGGTCAACCTGGGCGACTGACACCACCTGCCTAGCCATAGCTAAGCAGGCTCTCTGTGCTCTCGGCCATGACTCTGATGACTGTGATAGGGTTGACGGCCTTCATATTACTACAGTGTTCCGGTTCGTATAATGGGTACTTCCCTACTTCATGAAAGTAGCCGGACGCGGGACGGGGGACGCGGGACGCGGGAGGGACGGACAGAGCCCCGAGCATAAGATGCTTCGCATCTAAAAACTTCCCCATCTCCCGCTAAAGGGAACCATGTGTGGATGCGAAGCAGCGGGGAGATAATTAGCTTGATCGGGAGGAACGTCGCCGCTCTCGTTTCACGGCAGCGGTCCGGGCGCTCATCGCGGCGCTGCACAGGAGAGAGAATCAGGCGCCTGCGCTCCGTCATTTTCATACCGCGGAACTACCGTGGCGCCCCCCAGCGGAGCATGCAGCTGCCGCGCCACCTGTCATGCGCGCGGCTCTGTAGAGGATTTCTCGAGGAGAGAACGGGGGGGGGGGGGGCGTAAGAGAGGAGAGAGAGGGGACGTGCATGCGCTGTGGGACGCGGGAGCCGCTCCATAGAGCAGAGGTTTCCTAGAGGAGAGAGGGGGGATAGGACACGCATGCGCTGTGGGACGCCGGAGCCGCTCCCTAGAGTAGAGGATTCGTAGAGTAGAGAGGGGGAGAGGACGCGCTGTGGGGATGTGGGACGTGGGCGCCGCTCCGTGGAGTTGATGATTCCGAGAGTAGAGAAAGGGGGGTTGAGCGTAGGAGAGGATAGGGGGAGGGGACGCGCATGCGCTATAGGACGCGGGGGCCGCTCCGTAGAGTAGATGATTCCTAGAGGAGAAAAAGGGGGGTGAGCGTAGGAGAGGAGAGAGAGGGGGGGACGGGACGCGCATGCGCAGTGGTGGTGTGGTGACGCGGGACGCGGGGAGGAGGGACGGACAACGTCCCCTACAAACACATGCAAGCAAGATCCAGGAATGCGATCAACCTATGCGACAGACACCACCTGCCTAGCCATTGCTAAGCAGCCTCTCTGTGCTCTCGGCCATGACTCTTATGACTGTGGTAGTGGTTGACGGCCTTCATATTACTACAGTGTTCTGGTTCGCATAATGGGTGCTTCCCTACTTCATGAAAGTGGCCGGACGCGGGACGCGGGATGCGGGACGGGGGGACGCGGGACGGGGGACGCGGGAGGGACGGACAAAGCCCCGAGCATAAGATGCTTCGCATCTAAAAAGGCCACAGTTTCCCCGCAATGGCGAAGGATAAATGCGACAGCAACAAATTAGAATGTCCAGCGATGAACGGGAACCAACTCGATACTTGAAGCGCGCCGCTCAAGCTCACAGAACGCACGACACGAAGAGAACACATTCCGGACAAGCACGAACTAACCAACGAACTAACCACCAACTAGCCCGGTCAAAAACCTTGCTACACGAACTAACAACTGTCACAGCTCGACACTGGCACCACGCCGCTCATACACAAACACCACTCAAAAAATTACACCATCTCCCGCTAAAGGGAACCATGTGTAGATGTGAAGCAGCGGGCGCTAACGCTTACACTGGCGGCGGCGTTGACGCTGGCGCTCATCGCAGCGTTGCGCAGGAGAGAAAACTGAGGAGGCGCAAAGCACGCAGTGATGGAGCGGTGTTTCCTACTGGAACATGCCAATCGCTGCTAATGGACAATGAGAGACAGAACACTCCGACTGGACACAGAGACCCGCAGTGCGCTTTTAGTTAGCGCGCACACTGCGAATTTTTATTGTTCAACAACGCACAGGAGAAATATCCCACCGGCACCACCTTGGAGGTCAAGATACATTGCCATATATACGTGATGGACAGTGAACGGTTGTGCAGCGCGAGCAGTCGGTTTTTTCAACCAAGAAACTCGCTAGCAGACGCTGCCTGCGTCGGCGTCGCGAGGCGAGAGAGGGGGGACGCGCATGCGCAGTGGGGTGTGGACGCTGTGGGCAGGGATGCCTAGAGGAGAGAGGGGGGAGCGTAGGAGAGGGGTGACGCGCATGCGCAGTGGGGAGCGCGGGCAGGGATGCCTAGAGGAGAGAGGGCGGAGCATAGGAGGGGAGAGAGGAGGGGGAGGCGCATGCGCAGTGAGGGTGTGGTTGCCGCGGGGAGGGATGCCTAGAGGAGAGAGAGGGGGGAGAGGGAGGTTTTTTTTTTCTGAGGGGGATTGCGCATGCGCAGTAAGGGAGAGCACGCCGCACACCACCATCGGATTAAGCTTCGCCATAAGATGCTTCACATCTAAAAGTCACAGTTTCGCCACTAGGGCGAAGCAATGAATGCGATAGCAAGAAATTAGTTTGTCAAACGAAGAACGACAAGCAACTCGATACTTGCAACGCGCCGCCGCAGCACAAAGGAGGACGCTCGAAAAGGACGCATAGGTATACACAGGACAAGCGTGAACTAACAACTGTCGCAGTTGTTACGTATTTGTATTTGAGCGACGCGCTGTGAGTGTCCACAAATGCAGAAGCCGACACTGTTGTTGCTGTTGCCTCTGACATGGCTCATACCCACTCAGGGGGGATTGGCCAAGGATCGATTTATAATTATATGACTTTTCGACGCCGTTTGATACTTCTTTTTCTTTTAAAGTGCGGCACGTGGAGTGACCCCTCTGCGTCTCCTGCCACGCGGTGGCGTCTGACGCGTGCCCGCTGTTCTTTTGTTTCATTCTACATCATGAGTGTTACAGAAGGGAGCCACGTTTTCGTGCGCATCCCAAGGGCAGTTTTCAATTTGAAAGCAACTGTAAAAGCGTCGTGGATAGAAAACACGCTCAAGCTGTTCCGAGATCTGCGTACCGCGAGCGGCAAATGGTGCATATGAATAGCTCGCCGTTATATCGCTGGCACGAGCATGACGTGTGGCTGTGTTGGCTAGCCCTCCTTCCCGCATCCCACACCACCACAGCGCATGCGCGTCTCCTCTCCTACGCTCACCCCCTTTCTCTCCTCTAGGAA
>JALIZH010011651.1:0-17673 GCA_030522465.1 Rhipicephalus appendiculatus | reverse complement strand
GGAGCTTGCTCGTATAGGTTGCTCCATTTATTATTTTTCTTGTTTAGTGAGGGTGTTTGGGGAGTTTTTGTCAGCCATGGTCCGCGCAACCTCTTTGACAGTAACGAAGTGTTATATGTGTGAAGAACAAAGCCAGTAGAATGAAAGCGTGACGCGCATATATAACCATGTTTTAAATATAGATTTGACGTCGTTATTTGCGACATTGTTGACATTGAAAATTGTGACCCATAGTAGAAAAGTATTAAAGTAATGAAGCAATTGTATACAATTGTTTCGTTAAATACTTTATAGGAGTGTACATGAATAACACGAAGTGACATGAACTGCATACCTTAACTGCATACCTATCATTATATGCATCTATGAATTGCTCATCATCCATGTGCTGGCTGGTAGGTCACGACGCTTGCAATATGCATGCATCACACATAACAGGAAACATATGACAGCATTACAAGTCGTAATATCGGTTGGTAACCGATGGTTGGTTGGTAACCATCGGGCACATGTACGTGCCCTGCCCGGTCTTCCACTTTCTAAACATTGTGCGTTGAAAGATCACAGCTTTGACGATATCAGGGTTACACTCTTGGAAAACAACTTTTCGAACAACGCGAGAACGAGAGCAACGAGAATCTTACTTCATCTACAAATTCAACACGATAAACACGGAATAAATGAACACCCAGGCACCCTGTCAACCTTACGATCATTAAAAGGCGCAAACGCCACTCCCTAATTAGTCGCTGGCCCCTTGCCGCCCATTGCGACAACAATATTTCTGTAGATATATGGAATCGATTTGCCGTTTCAAGCACAGCCGGCATGCACAGATAAGTGGACCCGGATGTCGTACTGTCGTTACACTAACAAGCTTTTTCCTTTGCATCTCTTCTCTATTCCTTCTCTAAAATAGCCAATCCATACAATGAACATTGATGGCGGGGCCACATTACCGGCTCCTTCAGATCGTGCAACCCCGCCGACACTTAAAAGCATGCACTGGAAACCCTCAGTCCTCACCCCAACAATTCGACTTTCTGCCGCTTTACACCGTAAACTTTAAGCACAGGCATTATTAAAAAAAGCCGCCCGGGGATTGCACCGGAAAGAGCAATACCAGACGAGCGGGGTCGTCAGACTGTCCACTTAGGTGGAGGTGGGAGTATGTTGTCAATAATAGTATGGCTGCTTAAGCAACCACAATGTTCACGTCAGGCAAAACGGCTCTTTCTTTTTTACCCTCTTGTCATGCCGGTCCTTATTTCGTGCTCGTCCCCCCCCCCCCCCCCCCCCTCTTTTTTTTTCTTCTTCCCCCCTTTTCACGTTCCTCTTTACCTTTCCGTCTTCTTCCCTCCTGTCCTAACACGGTGTATAAGAGACACGTTGTAAATATTGTTATGCCTTGAAAAAGATGGGGTTCCCGTCGAAACGTCGGCAGAATAAACAGTTGTTATGTGAAGGCGCATCTATTTTTATACTTATAACCTTGCGGCAACCCAAGTTATTCTTCAGCATATAAGTCTTATATATATATATATATATATATATATATATATATATATATATATATATATATATATATATATATATATATATATATATATATATATATATATATATATATATATTGGGGTTGGTTAACGTAACGGTTGTATAATATAGGGTAATAATAATATCTGGGGTTTCACGTCCCATAACCAAGATATGATTATGAGAGACGCCGTAGTGGAGGGCTCCGGAAATTTTGACGATCTGGTGTTCTTTAACGTGCGCTGACATCGCGCAGTACATGGGCCTCTATCATTTCGCCTCCGTCGAAATGCGCCCGCCGCGGCCGGGATCGAACCCGTGGCCTTCGGGTCGTATACAATATGGTGCGCATTAAGGTGTGTTATTAATAAAAATTGGAGTAATATAATTTCTATGATTGAGCTAAAAAATTCGGCAGATCCCACGTACTATTGGCATCGATATCATGCGAAGCATGAGGAGGGAAGGTGACTGTGGTGTAATTTTTTGTTGAGCGACACGTTACGAAATGACGCTAAACATACGTACAAATGTTATGCGCAGACACATGTATGTTGTACAGTCGCATATGTTTTTATGACTAGTTGTTTACAGTTGTGTAATGATACCAACAGCAACATGGGTATTAGCAACACCAGAAGCGGTAAGCTGAAATGTAGCGCTTGTGCTTGCGAGGATGGTAGCCCTGGATGACGACAGGTACAGAAAAACGTAGACCAACTTAAGTGGATGGCGTTTAACTGCAATTGACGCTAACCCGACGTGACGCCTGTATCATTGGAGTACATACATAATGTATATAAAATTATATAGGCAGCACTGCAACCACAATTGGACGTTTCAGCAACATTACGCCGGCATAGGGTCTTTTTCCAAAGGAGTTCCGAAACCTGGCGTGGTTCTGTGGTACAATACTTGAGTGCCACGGGCAGAATGTTTGGGTTCGATTCCTTCTGCGACCCTGATATTAGATGTGAAGCATCTTATGGCGAAGCTTAATCCGGTGGTGGTGGTGGTGGTGTGCGGCGTGACCACCCTTACTGCGCATGCGCAAACCCTTTCAAAAAAAATAATAAGAAACCTCCTCTCCCCCCTCTCTCTCCTCTAGGCATCCCTCCCCGCGGCAACCACACCCTCACTGCGCATGCGCGTCCCCCCTCTCTCTCCTACGCTCCCCCATCTCTCCTCTAGGCATCCCTGCCCGCGGCGTCCACACTCCCGCTGCGCATGCGCGTCCGCCCCCTCTATCTCTCCTCTCCTTCGCTCCCCCCCCCTCTCTCGCCTCGCGACGCCGACGCAGGCACCGTCTGCTAGCGAGTTTCTTGGTTGAAAAAACCGACTGCTCGCGCTGCACAACCGTTCACTGGCCCTCCCGTATATATGGCAATGGGTCTTGACCTCCAAGGTGGTGCCGGTGGGAGATTTCTCCTGTGCGTTAGCGATTGGCATGTTCCAGTAGGAAACACCGCTCCATCACTGCGTACTTCGCGCCTCCCCAGTTTTCTCTCCTGCGCAACGCTGCGATGAGCGCCAGCGTCAACGCCACCGCCAGTGTAAGCGTTAGCGCCCGCTGCTTCACATCTACACATGGTTCCCTTTAGCGGGAGATGGTGTAATTTTTTCTTTTTATTCTTTGTATTCATCAGGCCAACGTTGCGGATGCCAGTTTTAAATGCGAAGCATTTCTGAGCGAAATTCGGTGACTTTGAGCGTATCTATCTATCTATCTATCTATCTATCTATCTATCTATCTATCTATCTATCTATCTATCTATCTATCTATCTATCTATCTATCTATCCGTCTGTCTGTCTGTCTGTCTGTCTGTCTGTCTGTCTGTCTGTCTGTCTGTCTGTCTGTCTGTCTGTCTGTCTGTCTGTCTGTCTGTCTGTCTATGCGCCATGACTTTGTGCTCTCCTAACCGTATCGTTAATGGGAGGCATTCCAAAATTTGTATGACATAAGATGACTGTATGACGAACATAATTGAGTGGTCGTCTCATGAAAATGATGACATATTTTTCATGACGGCATGTTTTACATGCCATGGCTTTGGTGCTCTTGCGGCCATTTCGTTAGCTTGATATATACCAAAATTGGTACGACGAGACATTTCAGTATGACTAACATAAGTTAAGGAGGTGATGACGAGAGGACTCAGACGTAGGCGGCTAGATAGTCCGATAGATAGATAGGTAGATAAAAGCGATCAAAGTGCGTCGCATTGAAAAAATTAGCGCAGCTTGCACAAGTGACGCAAGCCTGGAACCAACGTAGGAGCTAAGTGCCGTTCCTTATTTCTCTTTCTTTGTTCTTTTCTTTCTCTTTCTCTCTGTGTTTTGTGGCCCTTCTTTGTTTCTGTTTCTTTCTATTTCTTTCCCTCACTATCTCGCTCAAACATTTTTCTCTTCTTTTCTCTCACGAACTCGCTTCCTCTATTTTTATTCCTTTTTCTATCTCTCTCTTTCTCTCTGTCTTACTTTGTGTTTTTTCTATCTCATTTTTACGTATGTTTTTTTTTCATCTCTTTCTCTATCTGTCTATTTATTTCAAGTATATCTGTACTTTTCTTCTCTTTCTTCCCTTTCTTTCTCTATATAGCTCTTTTCCTTCAAACTCTTTCTTTCTCTCTATCTCTGCTCATTCTCTCGCCCATCTGAGTTATTACATCCCACGCAGGGCAAATCGGTGCAACTGAGAGCGCTCGCCGGGCGCACGTGTGTTCGGGCAGCGAAGCAGAGGAGGATAGAGCGCGTGCAGTTCATCATGATGATAGTTTTAGGGACGAAGCTCCTTAGGACCTAGCCTAGTCTTCCGTTGTGGTCATGGTATACAACCGTTGCTATAGTCGAAACGTATGTGAGACACAAAAAAAGATTTTACAATAGACTTAAACGTAGACATAGGCTCGTTGTGAAGTAAGAGATCGCTGTTCCCGGTGAAAATAACCTATCGAGAAGAGTATTGATGAGTTGATCTCTACTAAAATGTACCTAGATGTTGAGGCTTCTCAAGGAAACCTGTAACACAAACGCACACGTCGAGCACTATATGTCCCAGCAAATTACCCATATTAAAATGGTATCTTGCCACCGGTATGATGGCGGGTTCTTGCATACACTTTCCAGGCATATCCTCAACTGCAGCAATTTTCTAAATCCTCCTTGAATAACCTAAGACGACTGGAAGGTGAAATAAATGTACATTTATTTATACACTATATGTCACTCAATTGATTTATGTCACCTCACTTTGATTTGCACTGCCTCCATGATCGGCGCACCTTTGATCAAGCGATGTCATGCAATGACGTGATCATGTCACATCGCGTTATGTGACGCCATAATGACGCCACAAATTTTGACGATTTGTCACGTCATGATGATGGTATATGGTGTCGTCATCATGCGATGACGATCTTTTGCATCACTTCGGTTGACGCCGCCTACTCAGACGATCACAAATGTGGTTTCACGCGCAAGTAACGTCCGGAACACAGGAAGGCGCTGTATGAGTTCCCCTTCCTGTGTTCCGGTCGTTACTTGCGCTGTGTGTTTCACAATGCTTCACCAACAATCCCAAGTTCGCTCTGTTGTAAATAGATCTTTCCCACTTCCTAAATCATTTCACGTTCTCAAAAAAAAAAAGCAGAACGACGCATGCCTCTGCCGTTGCAATACCAACGCGAGCCGTTTTCAAGCATTCTACATTTCCACCTAAGCATATTTCAATTGTTTGCCCTCTCTGGGAGGATGTTGAACCACAAGCTCCTGGGGTGTGGCTTCACCGCATGCTCTTCACGAGGCATCACTGTAACTCAGCAACGAACTAACGAACAAGTTTCATTTCTGTGCATGCTATTCAAGGACAACCCTCTCAAATCGATGTTACTTGAAACTTCTTGAAACTCGGCTGATGTATTGAGATTTATTTTTTTAAACGCCACCCATTCAGTTAAGGTGTTGTACTGCAGTGAAGCATCAGAAAATGCTCAAGGGGCAATGTCCAAAATTTCTGGACATGATTTTCGACTCCACTTTGCGAGGTAAGCTGCGAGTCTCTCACTATGAGTATACGCCTCGAGGTTCGCTTAATTCGATGCCCGCTCTAACGCCGCAGACATGCCGCAGTTAATTGTGCAGCGCGTCTCCATCTCTCCAAGGTTTCATTACCGCTTCGGCGGGGTCCGTTTATTTTTGTCATTAATACATGGATACGTTTTCCGTTGGACGCGATGCTCCGTCTGGTTCGAGTTCGCGCCATTGGTTTATGCGCCGAGCATCATGCGCGCGGACGGACGATCGGAAATGTAATTGCGAAACTTCAGAGATTCCGCGCTGCTCTTTTATATAAACAAAGCGGGAGGGCGAAAACTCACATGAAGTTTGGTACTCTGCGTTTGTTTCTGTTGCGTGCTCGTTTATTTCAGAGAAAATAGCTTCATCTAGCTCCTTAACCGTTTGAAACCGCAATTTTCGTTTGATGCATGGATTTACGCGGCGGGGCTCAATTGGCTCTCGACTGTGCAGGAACCAAGGAAACTCGATATTCTTGTTCTTCCCCGAAAGAACGCAATTTTCGAGGGCCACCCAGCGTACTGTGTTACTCAACTAGCGCCGCTGTAATTGAGGATGCGTTGCGTACAACAATACTCCACCCGAGTTGTGCAACGGGGATCTCCACGCTGTCCGCGAGGCGCTGATCGTTCTTTTTTTTTTTCCGCTTGCCTCGCCAGCAAGCTTCTTAACTGCTCTTCTCAGCACGCTTTATTTCTGCTCAGCAGTGCGGGCTCTTTTCCCTGCCTTCCCGAGTGGTTACCCGCCCTACCCTACATTTCACGGGAGCGATTAGCCCAGCATGCATTGCGGCCATATCAGCGTCTGGTACTGTTATCAGTCACCCACCCGTCTCTTTAATTAGTACCTAACTTTCGCAACAGAAGTCAGCGTTAAAGTGAAGCGTTGATTTCAATCTTTACATATCGGAAATATGAAGCCGATTTTCGTTTTACGCAGATTATTATTATTTTTTTTTATTCATATATGAAAAATATGGGAAGGTAGGCTACGTAAGAGGCGGCTGTCCCAACATCATGACAGTAATTCAGAAGATGCATACAAAGATAAGAAAATAAAAACAATAAAACAAGAAAATAATCAGAAACACTATGTACATATATACAATATAGGGCGTATAACGCATGACAGTCTATGGGGATAGCCCAGTTCATGCAGCATGTTAACATCGCGGATAGAGTCCGTACAGACAATTCTATGCACTCGACTATGAGTGATGCACTTATGCACTATTATTATTATTATTATTATTATTATTATTATTATTATCATTATTATTATTATTATTATTATTATTATCGTTGTTGTTGTTGTTGGTGTTGGTGGTGGTGTTTAAGGACATAGAAATACCACAAAAAGAAAAAAAAGCAAGTGGGACAGTGGGTATATCCTAAAAAAAAAAAACAAAAAAAAGAGCTGACAGTGTCTCATTGCATTCGCCTCAGACGACTACAAGGCAAAAGCGACCTTCTCTTTCTTCCCAGTCGATATGTTGAACCTCACCCTCTTCAGTCGGAAAAACTTCTGCAGCTAACGTGGTCTATGCATTGCCTCCAGGATCGGAGGCCTTGCAAGCTTTCTGCATCTGACTTTGTTTTGCACTGCCTCCATGATCGGTGCACCTTTGACCAAGCGATGTCATGCAATGACGTGATCATGTCACATCGCGTTAGGTGACGCCATAATGACGCCACAAATTTTGACGATCTGTCACGTCATGATGACGGTATGTGGTGTCGTCAACACGCGATGACAACTTTTTGCATCACTTCGGTTGGATGAATTTTCCCATTGGATGAGTCATTTAAGGTTTTCGCCTTAAAAGGCATCCACATTGCCTGTATAGGCACCGGGCGGCCGTCGTACGGCGCCAGCGGCGCCCCTCCCGAAAAGCGGCCCTAGCGGCGGCAGCGAAAGCACTGCACAGCAAACGGGTTTGAGCCTTTTTGGGAGTTTTGGGCCCGGCTCTTAACTTGCATCCTAAAGGTACTACGCAAAACCCCCCTACCAAAGGAGGTTTTAGGGGGGGTACGCAGGGCAAGATGGCGGTGCCTGTTGAAGCGACAGCCGTCCACTTCGAATCTTTCTAGCCGTCGGCCTGCATTATTAAACTCATTCATTCCCAAATAATGCTGGTATTTGATTTAGATTTGAGTAATGAGGCTTCGCTAAGCGTATACTGCCGATAAAACAGCTCCGTTTTCGAGATACACAGTCGATTTGCGGTGCAGAAGGCTTAACAAGGTTCGTTTACAAAGTAAACGGAGTCAAAAGAGGGAATTAAGGAGGTAACTTTGGTGTTTTTATTTAACTCATTTCGGGGGCTTGAACGAAGTTCATTGGAAGTTTTTCTGCTTCTTTTGAGAGCTTTTAAAACGCCCCTATATACGCGGCCCGAGAGAGGGCGAGAAAAAAAAGGTATTTCAGGCACTATACTAGCGTTTTAGAGACATTTCTTGCAACTATTCATAGCTAGGACATACTAGAAAATGGACATTGATGTATTCATGCACATACATGACACATGCATACGCACGACACAGGAATCGAACTCGCGACCACACTCATTGAAAGCAAACATCATATCCATTACACCACAGCGCCACCACTAGCTTACGCAGTTTTTCACGGGGGTATATATCTACGAAGCGGCTACTAACCCGTCGGCGACACCTCCAACTTTTGTTCTCGTAGCATCGGCATGTGTTAGCGGTTTCGCAAGGCCGGTACATAAACTCAGGCGCGTCACGAAGGCCAAGGTAAACACCTTCAGCTTCGAACTATTGGGTTCGTCGTGTCGTGCCGCTAGAAAAATTGTAAACGTGTGCCCTCTTGAGTACTTCGATACTGTTTCATTCGCCCGCAATTCGTGGATACCAGCGTGACAAAAGGTATCCTCAGATGGCCGAACATATGTGCATTCCATGGGCGTATGATGTGGAGCTATTTTCGTTGTTTCTGCCGCGAGCTGCACGCGTCCCATGGCAGCGGCGTGTTCTGAGCTGTATGACCGCCTGTGTTTCCATTGATGGGGTGTGTGCCTCCCGCCGCACGGAAGCCCTCAGAGACGAGGACGAAACACTGAGCAACACATCTTTATCATTTCAAAACACTGTCAGCGGCCCCTAAGCGCGAGCGTGCCTGTGTCCATCGTTCTCGTCATCCACCGGCGCGCTCACCGCTACGACTCCCGTAGCATATAAAAGTTACTCACGCAGATGCCCACAAGCGTGCGCAGGGTGCCTCTTCAGGTGGAAGGGGGGGGAGGGGACGAAGGCTCGTCGCTGCTCCCACCCTCCCTATTAAGTCAATGCACGGGGCAGACTCTCCCCCCCCCCCTCCCCGTGTGCACGCCTATGCAGATGCCTGAGTTACAAGGACATTGTAACGTGCCTACACTAAGTGCATTTATTGCGCGCGTACTCTCACGAGCCAAACGGAGGTGCAGCAGCGCCTTCAGATTAGCTGAACGATAATCTACATCCACAATTAGCACTTATTCGCAACTCGCACTTTCGCGGGGCGCACAGTGATTCTCTAACTCAAATTCAGTATTTAGTCGCTTTCACACTCGGAGACTACCTACAATCTTACTACTGTAATGAAGAAGAGAGAACAAAGAGACAACGCCCTCGCCTACAATCTTACTACCCACAATCTTACTACAACGACTACCTACAACCTTACTAATTAACGTTCATTGTTAAACATCACACAAATGCATTAAAGCAAACGCGTAAGCATGCCCCAATGTCAAGTACAACCACCACAAATTAGCGGCGACAGGTCTCCCGTTAAATAAAAAAGTTAATGCACATGCACTTCGCCCTTGTGAAAGCCCATGTGTATGTGACACTCCTCTTGCACAGATGATGTAGCCAAGAATAAAAAAATGTAGTATTGCCGTCTTCTTCAACGAAACAGCTGTGATAAGAATGATAAGAAAAACAGTGTTCGCAATATTTTATTGGAATCAAAACAGTAGCAGTTCTCATGTCAGCGTAAGCATATGTATATTTCCATCTTCTTGCACAAAACCTACACCCAATACAAAACACTAAGAACGTATACAGTACACCCCAAGCACTATATATAATTCACAACAGTAAAGCAACATGAAAGTAGTGTGGCAAATCTCATCATAATGCACAGTGACATGTGCACTTCACAGTGCTAGTACGTAAACACAATCCAGAGAAATGGGATCTACAAGGAACTTGGTGTCAGCCTGCACATGAAGGCAACTAAGTTAGTACAATAAGGCTAGCATTACTTTTAAGAAATATGCAACCTTACAGGGAGCAATTAGTTTGCCCTATGGCATCAAAACATGTCATACATCATCATACAGTTCGGTTTTCTGCAGAAAAGTCCAAAATAGACCTGTGGTGTTGATTGTAGATCCACTTACCACAATTTGTAAAGGCGTTCAGCCATGCCAGCAAAATGACAACATTGCATTCATATATGGCTGCACATACTTACTCACAAATATCTGAAAATGAACGCAGTGTTCTAGAAATATACTTGGGAATTTGTCGCTACTATCACAAAAACTGCAATATACCAATACTTCTATTATACATAATTACTACAGCTATGTTTACAATATTCCCATGCCAGCCACTGTCATCTGCAACCTAAAAAGTTCTTCATCTTTAATTCCTCACTTCATGGCATGTGGCATAATTACCACATTGAAAGTTAATACCACTACCATGGCCGCAAAGTCAACTTGAAATTAGGCAACCACATGCCTAAAATTAAAAATTTCCTACAAGTAGTGGCTGGTGGCTTGGCATATTGGATGTGGTTGAATAGAATTTGACCACGAATTCTATAGAGCCTGTAAAGCAGTCAGGAATTGAGTTCATAGTTGAAGTGTGAAAACAAAACAGCAACACACATAGAAATAGAAATGAAGGGAACAGGACAATGCAGTACTAGCAACTGAAATTTAACACGTGTATGGCGTTTTTTAGTCACGTTCATACTCATTCTGTGAGTGCATGGTTCTTTATTTTTGTAATTTTTTTCGCACTAAGTGTGTATATCTTTCTGTGGTTTGCATTACACTTCAGGTCCTCGTCAGTGTAGAGTGAGGCACAGGGGAGTGTTCCCAAAATACAGTGTCTTGTACACAAACAAGTGGGTGAGCAAGTCTTGCAGCTTTGCCAGAAATGTCTTCCTGAAAATAATAGAAGTCCATTAAGCTTTCCATATCCAGAAATATGAATGTCTTGGCAAAGACTCACACTTGACTATACTATTGCAGACCTTTAAACAGAACACAAAACAAATGCAATAGTGAGATGCTGCTAAGTAGTTTCTTGTGAACTTTTCACTTAAAGTACAGAGGGCAAAAAGTACACAACTGCAATGAAATGCGAAACAGCACCAGAAGTGTACTTTTGTCCTGTGTACCATCATTCAAGTAGTTTTAGCTGTCAGTGAAGTTAGCAGTGTAGTGTAAAGGGGTGCAAATTTTAGTATGATTAACCTTGGAGTTAAACGCATTTCAATGGAGGCGTAACTGCTTGAGGCCCACGTACTTAGCTTTAGGTGCGTGTTAAAGAGCCCCAGGTGGTCTAACTTTCCGAAGTCCTCCACTAAGGCGTCTCTCATAATCGTATGGTGGTTTCGGGACGTTACGCACCAACAGTTATCACTTACAACACATGGAACACTAGCTTCTTCATCAACCACAGCTGTTCTGTTTACGACTGAAGATTGGGCGACTTGGTATTGATTCATGGCAAAATTAAACAGTGCACTTGTAATGACGACAATAGAAGACGTGGACAAAGTACCAGCCTGTTTACCTTGTCAGAAATTGTGTCAACAGTCAGAATACTGTGTGCTGATCATAAACACTATGGCAACAAAAAGTAAAACAAAATAACCAGAGGGAGGGAACAAGGTGATTCAACAACGAGGTTCAACAGATTCAACTGACTTATATCAATGTGATTAAATTAGCCTTGCACAAGTGACCATAGGTCGGCACTTTAAGGGAGTACTCACTCAAACTCACTCACCACAATTTTTTCAGCCTTCGCACTCACTCACGTTCACACTCACACTCATGAGTACTCACTCACGTTCACACTCACCTCCACTCACACTCATGAGTACTCACTCACGTTCACACTCACGTCCACTCACACTCATGAGTACTCACTCATACTCAACTCACCACGTTCAAATGAGTGTGAGTGAGTGTGAGTTGAGTGCACTCATGAGTGAGTGTGCCGAGCTCCATAGGTCGGCACTTTAAGGGAGTACTCACTCAAACTCACTCACCACAATTTTTTCAGCCTTCGCACTCACGTTCACACTCATGAGTACTCACTCACGTTCACACTCACGACCACTCACACTCATGAGTTCTCACTCACGTTCACACTCACGTCCACTCACACGCATGAGTACTCACTCATACTCAACTCACCACGTTCAAATGAGTGTGAGTGAGTGTGAGTTGAGTGCACTCATGAGTGAGTGTGCCGAGCTATGCAAGTGACACATCTCCTAAATTCCATAAATATGCACATGTAACCTTGGCAAGTTCTAGTGCTGATATGTGACTAATGAAGTGACCATACCATAAAATGCATGTGCTTCAGCAAACACACTGTAACTAAGCACATGTCTTACACATCATATGGCCATCATAATGTGTCATTAACATGACTTATTCTTTCTAGCTAAATGTATACAAGCTCACGATGTCAATGCGCCTTGATATGCAATTTAACTTTTCGTGTAGGAGACGGACAAAGTGCCCAAGGCAAAATTGTCGCCAAAAAGTATTCTTACTTGCTCATAATCTGCGCATGACAACAGAATAAATAGAAAACAAATCTGGCCTTAATGCACGTTTTACCACATGACAGCGTGATAACAGCTGTCTTTTTTTTTTTTTGCTTCAGTGTATATACTCCCTGGAAGCACTGCTTCATTCATGCTTTATCGCAAGCAAGGAAATTATGTCGTACAAACATTCAGTTTTAAGGTGCACTCGCTTGAATTGCCTGACCACGCCAAGCGGTCAGCCAATTCGAAACACGTATCACACATCGTTGTTATGTGAGCTTAATGGCCTTTCTTTTTTCGCTTTTCATTGCACTTTTGACGCGACGCAATATGCAGAACAGCACCTACTGCTGCCCAAGCGACAAGGTCGCGCAAACAGAGGAAACATAAGTATTACGTACCATTTGTGTTCCTGAATGTGCCGCGAACGCGGCGCGCCCATCAGCTGCTGCTCGCTTGAGTCACCGGGCCATTGCCACACCATTGCACACGCAGTGCATGTTGCACTGTCGTCAAACCACACATTTCACGTCCCGCGACGAGAACACAGTAAGGCTGCCGGCATGAAATGTGCACACATGTTCGACGCATAGCAGGGTAGTTGAAAGGCGTCCTTCACAAAACCGACGTTATCCCATGACGGCTTCGCTTCGCTATCACTCACGCACGCCGCTGGGGCCAGCCTGCGGTACCATCCGCTGTCATTTCGGAACTTCTCGCGTTTCTCGCGGCTCTCTTCCCGCGTTTCTTTCTTTTTTGCTTTCTTTTTTCCCCTCCGCGCGCGCATGCTTGCGATGGTTCCTCTCTTATCGCCGCCGTTCGAAGGTCAAGGGCATTTTTTTCGCTTCGTCCCTTTCAGAGCAGCCGCTTGAGGAGAGTCGCGTTTTTTCTCTTTCGTTTCTCTTGTTTTTCTTTTTTTTGCGCCGGGATTTTTGAACACCGGATCTTATTCCGTGCGTTGAGGCACGCCGCCTCTGCCCAATTCGTCATCCAAAAGGGTATACTGAGTGTGCGTGCTGTGCCGATAGGCCACATCGAGGGTGTACACGCTCCTACTTTTAGTTTAACTTCGATTTGATGGTAAAACAACATAAGCGAAGTTATTCTGTGGTCCGAAATGCCTCGTGAACCCGAGCCCAGTGGTAGTGTGCATTCGGTACAACAATGTCCATCAGTCGACGAGACGAATAAATCGTTGATTAGCACGTTCATGAATTTATTTAGCACTTTGAGAAACACTTCTTTCGCCCGCGCCGTTGCATACATGCCCGCCAGCACTGAAGGCACTACAGCTTCGGATAAAATAAAGGGAAGATATGCCCGAGAAAGTGAAATAGGAGTTTTCTGTTCCTGAACCCCATTTGACAAAATGGCGTCAAATCGTGAATTTACCTCCTTTCTTCCACCTTTTATCCCCATAATTTCTCAAGGAAGTAAAATTGAGGACGCAGAACTTTATTACACCGATCTTAATACTCCCTAAGGGAGTACGGTCCCAAATGAAGGTAGTATTAAGCCCTTAAAACGCCCATTTCGGCTAGTTTGCGTTTACAGTGTGGCATGTGAAGCAGACGACGCGGAGAAGGCTCTGATGCTTTCGGCACCGTATTCAAGTAGTAGCGGCGGCGTTTCTTTTTGGACAATCGCAAACTGCACGCTGTTTCGTTTGTCGCCCAAGGCAAAGAGAAGCGGCAGCAACAGTGTTTCTTGAACAAAGCACGCAGCGTTCGACTGTCGGACATGTGTTCAGATAACGGGGCCACTCGTCGGGCTTTAGGGAGACTCCCGCGCAGTCGTTTGCGGTCGTGGCAGCGTTCAATGGTCGCCAAGACATCAAAAAGGATGACACATGTCCTTTTCATGTCTTCACACCCAGGAGCACCGTCGGAACGTCAATCGACTAGGCTTCTTTGCGTGGTGCTGTGCTTTTATGCGTTTGCTTTCGTTTGGAGGCGGACCAGAGGCACGATGCCTTCTCCCTTTCGGGACTGTAAATGAGACCGGCCCGATTGGCGAAAGTGTTGTAAAATAAAGATCTTTGTATTTTAACTGTCAAACTCGCTGCTCCTCACTGTAGAGCTCCTGGCGGGAAGGCGAGTACTGACAGTGCACGTGCACTACATTGCGTTGCGTTGCGGCTTTCAAGGCTTGACCAGCCGGCGTACGCGTTTTCATGCGTTTGCTCTAGAGAAGGGTCACCGCTTGCACGAAGCTGGCCACGTGCTTGACATCACGGAATATAAAAGCGACAACGACTGCAAATTGCTTTGCAAGTGCACCCCGCAGACGAAGTTCAATGCGATAAGCTACGATGTGGAGCTAGATCTAAATATTCCCCATTCCTATTTCTATTTTAAACGCAAAGCATTTCTTATCTCTATCTATAAATGCCTCTATCTCTCTATCTAGCCGCCTACGTCTGGGCGCTCTCATGGTCGCCTCCTTAAGTTGACAGTAACCAAAATTGGCATAGCTGGGTACGAAAATAAGACGAACATGGCTGTCTGGTTGTGATATGGTGGTATGAGTAGCGCGAAAATCTTTCCAGTCACGTGCGGCACATACCGGGCGTATACCACGGGCCGTGGGATGCTGGTATGAGGCACAGGTGATTCACAGTGGATCTACCCAGGAACGGCGAGAAAAGACATTGATAATTTAAGCGGGTGCATGTCCAAAAAATCTGGCATCAGCCACGTGAACCCGACGTATGCAAAGAATAGAAATCCGGATACCCAGCAGGAGTCGAAACCAGGTACTCTGAGCGGATATCAAATATTCTACCACAGAGCCAAGCCAGGACTTGAAATTACTTTTGAAAAGATCCTATGCGCAAGAAAAATGTCGGTGCAACCAACGTCAATTGTGGTTGCAGTGCTGACTATCTAATTTCATGACAAGGTAATAAACATTACTCATGTACTCATATGAAACAGACGTTACGTCGGCTTAACGCCAATCTTGGTTTTATTAAGACTTCTTGTTGGGCGAGTTGGTTAACATCAGAGGGGTACATAGTAGCGCAAACTTAGAAAATAGACACGAGAAAAGAAGTAGGAGGGAGCAGAAAGGTCGGGCGCTCCCTCGTACTTGTTTTCTCGTGTCTTTATTTTCTAAGTTTGTGCTACTATGTACCTCATTGATTTCAATGTTGGCTCCGCTTTTATAACCGTCAGATAAACATTACATATGTGCTATTATGACTCTGCAAGCTATATTCAAGCGTTGCTCGACCCGGAACAGTGCTCTGACCAACGCTACGCGTATGATATTCCCAGCATCCGCACGAAATGTGAATCGCACCGTAGCGTGCGCTTCGTTTCAATAACACTGGCGTCTGTTCTCTAACATGAGCGCTAACATTACGTCAGACCACAAGTTAGCCTTTAAACGTCAGTGTAGTCGGCATGCTTAGTAAGCACACTATGTGCACACTGCTCCATCTACAAAAACACGTCGATCCACCTCGTTACGCGTGACTTAAAGCTAAAAAAAAATGCAGCATAGACTCGCCGATTCACATAAAATCGGTTCCCACAATACGTGGGATGTGCCGAATTTTTTCCTAATACTTTGTTATTCTGTCTATACGTTAACATTGTCCCCTAACATTAAAAAAAATAGGGCGTACGTCTCCCATTCCCTTTTCGTCTTTACTGGGTGCTTCGCCGATTGCACTTGTTACTCAGTTGTAGTTTTTCACGCCCCCCGTTCCTGTTATGTTTTCTATTTATTTTCGATCCTTCGCCGACCCTTAAGATATTGTAATCTTCGGTCTTCGCGCACACGTAGATTTCGGCAGCGCACGACACAAGCGACGAGAGCACAATGAAGTGAAACCAACATCCAGCCCGCGCCCCTGCAGAAAGCGCCTGCGCCCGTTCCGGCGCCCACATGCCATTAGTTCTCCGTTGCCACCGAAAGAGGCGCCACCAGTCCCCGCGCCCGGTGCCTATACACCAGAACACAGCGAGTTCAGTGTGTGCCGCCATAATAGGCAGCACGTCGCGCCATCTGTTGCATGCGCGGCGAAGCAACACCTGGAACTGCCAGGCTAGCAGACGCTCCGCAATTCAAACGCGAAACTTCCCAGCCCGAGTATGGCTGTAAGCATGTCTCGCGCTTTTTCCTCGCCTGGAAATTTGTGCTGTTTTCTTGTGAAACGTTGCGAAGACCTTCCTCGATGGTCCGGAATGTCTACAGTACGTGCATTGCCGACTGCGGAAGCAACTTTATCAGGTACGTACTATCGCGATGCAAAGAAACGTGAACAGCAGAAAGCGTGGCTTTCGACTCGGTCGAACTGCGACATGCCTTGACTGTCGCTAAGCAAAACTTGTGCGTTCAGCCGGTGTCACCGTAGCGCTAGAATCCCGCTCCGGCTTGCGCCCATGCAGCGCATATGTATATCATTTGCCAGTCATGCCTGGCACCTCGGAACCCACACACGCGGTGCACGCGGTGCGAAAGTGCCAGCCAGCGCAAGATGTGGTGCTACGCCAGCTGAAAGCACATATTCGCCTAGCGACAGTCAAGGCATGTCGCAGTTCGACTGAGTCGAAAGCCACGCTTTCCGCTGTTCACGTTTCTTTGCATCGCGACAGTACGCCGTTACATTTGTACTAAACGTGCGCAGTGTGCGTGCACGCGTGAGTCCTAATATCTCCTATTATTGGCATGCGGCCTGCGAAAGAGTACGGCAATGATTTGGTGCCGCATACTGCAGGCATACTGCCCGCAAATTACTGCTGTAAAGCGAAATAGCTGGCGTCACGCTTGAATACACGCAGTAAGTGTACTTACTCGTACACTTTTACTGGGCTCGTACGTATTGTTTCCTGTTGATTGCAATTATCCACTGGCGGCGGAGCTCGTCGTTTTTTCGTTGTGGATGGAAATCAGTGAAATCTGAAAACACCGCACCGGCACGATTCCCATGTTGTGTTGTCATCTTCACAGACAGTGCTGAGTGATATCTTCCTCTTGCGCTGATTGTTTTCGCATCCAAAGACAGCGCAGTGGTGCCCAGACGACTTCTTGTAAGCGGGAGCGGCGTGAATAGGCGCTTTCTCGTATTTTAAGGTCCCGGACACGCCGCTTACCATGTAACAGATACACGCCTTGGCAGTTCAATACAAACATGGCGTCTGGGTGCGGAGCGTATGTCGCCGGGAGCCTAGGCGCCTGGGTGCGAGATAGGCGTGCTCTGGTCTATAGAACAGAGGAAATAAAACAATAATGAGGAG
>JALIZH010011650.1:0-34308 GCA_030522465.1 Rhipicephalus appendiculatus | reverse complement strand
CACCTCAAACCTAACTTTTTGCTTTCTTGAATAGCATTAACTTCCTCGCTTACAACAAAATGTCATTTAAATTGATGTAGCACTTACGTCATGCAAACACTTTTCATTTCAGAAAGATTTTAATAAAAAGGTAGATTCCCATTTGATTTCTATTAGGATTCCCATTACGTTCAGCAGCGCTGGTATCACAACTAGACAACAGTTCTACAGCATTATCCTCAAGTACTTCCTATCATAAACTATCTTATCGCTTTGCCCTGTTCTCCATTTCTCACCTTCAGCATTGGCGCAGGGGTCCACGTCAATAGCTGTGGCCCCGACACTGCGCAGGCTTCGCACACCAGCTGCAAAAGGAGACAATGACAGCTATACCCACTCATACACTGAGATCAAATGCGTGCTTGTAGAGTGACAAACAGCCAGTGAAGTTTGATTAGTTGATATACTATCACAACACCAGAAAAATATGTGCAAGCTATTCCAACTGGCAATCTTTCAAATTCACTGAGAGTACAAATAAATGCTTACACTATAAACGAGTTTTTATCTAGTGACAAAAGGAAACTGTTTGTTCTTTGTGCAAAACATGCGCAGAAATTGTGAAGCAATAAGCACCAAGTCCCCTGACTACAAACTGAGCATTTAGTACTACTGCCTCCATAGGTACTGTAATCTTGGCACTTGACCCATAGCAACAATGATAACACCAAATTAGGTGTTCACGCGAGGTGAAGAATAAGGTGCTCGCACATGGTGAAGAATACGAAACTGTGCTGTGCACAACACAATGAGCAAGGCTTTCCGTATGCCCTCCATCTCAGCCACTAAGAGGCAAATTCAAGTTCACCCCTCACACCCAAGCTTCCTCAGCCACTGTAGAAAGATATGTTGTTCTGCTTTGGTCGTGAATCTCCGTCATGTGCAGAGAAATCTATAAGATGCATTAGCAAAAACTGTGCCTGATTTAACCACCTCCCCACTGCCACCAGCAGAAGTTTTGATTTAGTCCCCCCAGTCTCCTTCTCCGGCAACAGTGAAGCATTGTTATATTGAAATTGAGGACAATCACACTTCATTATATTAACCCTTTGAGACGCTATGTACACAATTGTGTACATGATTTGTCTTTGCTCCTTGTATCAACTAGGGGCTAAGAGAGAGCGAGATACATTGAGCTTCAGATAGATTGAACCTCCTGCATAATAATTTGTCTTCATTTAACTTCATTTCGCAGCGTATACTGTTGCGTATGATCACACTGCTGAAGGCACTACCCCGTTCGACGAGTCGTTCGATGAGCCGCGTCCTGCGACCGATGTTAAAAGTATACTTTTTCTTCGCTCTAAATGGACATAGCGAAAAATGAATTTGTACTATATTTTTAACCCGAGATTTCATTCTATTTATGCCAAAATAGAGCATGGATGACTTCAGGATAAACAGATTTAATTACAACTTAATTAGAATAAGTTACTGTAACACACATAAATGAACACATTATGACATTATTTTTGTTGCAATAGTATACTGAGTGCCTTGCAATAACGTTGTTTTATTTTGACCCATTTACAGAGAGTTCTTCATAGGTGGCGTCTGAAAGGGTTAATTATAAAAATAGATGGTTGTCTACAGACATGAAATTATAAAACGATTATTATGTATTGGTTTATATGGAGAATATTGTTACATTGAGAGTCGCTATATTGAGGTTTTAACTTTATACACAGCTGTTTCTACTGGAAGTGCTTTACTTTGATTTAGTGCAAGCCACATACATGTTTAAAAACGGCAAAGGCTATCATATAAACAAACCAATTCCCATAACTGCCAACCAAGGGAACTCTAAATTCAGGAGATTCAGAGAGCGGACCGGGGGGGATAGGAGGACAAAAGAAAGAAAAAAAAAACAAGAAAAGAAAACTCTCCAATGTTTTTGTTGATTGTATCTCAGAGTCCCAGCAACGTCATAAAGAGGCTCCATATGAGTGCCAGTAAAGTTTTTAGCACCAGCAATCATACGAACACTGGTAGTTAACCATTTTCCTACTAAGTTTCCTGGCCGAAAACGACACAATACAGATTCTTTTATTTGCCTATTTGATTCCACAATTGCACAACTCCATTGCTATTCCGCAATTTATTTGTGCAAGATACACCAAAATATATTTTTTGAACACATGCAGAGCAACGGCTTCGCTGTGTTGCACCATGGAGAGTACCCTACCTCTCCAGTTTTTGACGCAGAAAACATGGCTGAAATTTAAACAATAAAGCACAAGGACAAATGAGTCAGGGAAAACAAACCTTGAAAGCACCCACGGGGGTTTGTTTACATCTAACGGCGTCCACAGCTGATACGTTCAGACGCAGTTGTCTGAATCTGATGATTTAGAGAAACTGCTGCTATGTGAAGTCGGTGACACACTCGCAGGAAAACTCAAATTCTCCTTCATTTCACAAAACGTTGGCAACCAAGTGCATTTTATTTATTTAAAAAAATTTTTTTCTGAACAGAGCTGCTCCCGGCACTTGCCTGCCACTCACGCGCAGAAGAGGACGCCAGAGTCTACCGTATTTACACGAATGTAGGTCGACCCATTTTTTTCAAATTTGACAATCCAATGTTGGAGGGTCGACTTAGAATCGAAACCAAAACTAGAGCATTTCTTTTTTTTTTTTTTTTTTTGCCGAGCGATTTTTGGGGGGGGTCGACCTACATTGGAGTCGACTTACATTCGTGTAAATACGGTAATTCTAGTTACCAGAATCAAGTCCTTGCTCGGCCAAAATGCATGGTCTGAGCATGTTTTTTCATTTTTTACTGTGCCATCTGCTAAAGCCAAAGAGAACACAGCAAGATGAATCAGGGTTAAGGAAACTGCGGCCCACCCAAATGCTTGTTTCAGGGTAGATGAGCCCAGTTTGTCTTCGACAAAAGTGATACAAGCCACGAGGATGGTTCGTGATCCTTAAAGCCAGCGAAATTTACAAGTGCTGTCCTTTGTTGTCTTTATCATGGTAGAGTTTCTTTATTATGGTGGAGATTCATGGCCATGCCCGTACAATCGGGAGGGTTGATCAGAATTTGGGATCCCTCAGCCAAATCGAGACAGTTGGTGGGTATGATTTATACAGCAGTTTTTCAATCTGAGCGGACACCATCTGCTACATTTAATTGATTCATTTATTTTTTTCGCCTTATGCAGAAGATAATGACGCTAGGATAGCAAGCAGAGGTAACATATGTGCAGGATGACAAGCCCACAGCCCCTCTTTAAACACTGCAATGAATGGGCATTTTGGCAGCAAAATAATTGGGATGTGCATGTACAGTAGTCCAAATCACTTCCAGTCAGACGCATGTCTCACAGCAGTTCTGCACGATGAAGGCAGTCGCCAGGCTTTTGCTACTACAACTGCTTATCCGTGTCAGTGTGATAACTGCAGCTTCCACAAAAATTTCGTGCAAAATACAATTTATGGTGGCAGATTTCCCAAGTGAACAAAGTCAGGCTAATATTGCAAGCATTGAGACAAAGATTATAACAGTGCAAGAACAGGTCTGTTCTCTCTTCTGTCCCCTGTGGTGCTTTTGCACCGTTACTATATCTTACGTTTTACTGGCACGCCTAGTTTTACACTCTTCTGGATTGCATTGTGCGCTTCCTGCCAAATATGTTTAATGATTCAATATGTGCTTAATTTGGAATTTTTTTCTTCTCCTGGGAACTGTGAATTAAAGGGGCTTTTAGTTAGTGAAGAATGATGTGGAGTGGTTTACTTGAAGTAAAGGCCTGTAAGCTGGCAAAAGGAGTGTATACAACAAAATGATGTTTAATAGAGAAAGCCAAGAGAGACACATTAATGCATGCCTGAACAGGGAAAATGTATCAGAAACATAAGCAAACTGCCATACTGACAGCTTACTTTTAAGGTAACTATTGCCCCAGTGGGCCACACACACACGTGCATTTCCTACAGTAGTTTCACAGCAGTCCTTTTGTCAAGCTATCCTGCTGCTTGCTTATAAAGCCTCAGCGATGGTGCTATCGCTTAAGTGTCCATAAGATAAGGCCATGAGTGTCTGGTCGATAAAACCTGCAGTCGCAGGACAGCATACAGGCATAGGTGTATTGCAACGCAGCCTACGATTTGCACTAGTGTTCTCTGATATTTAATGCCACGCGTAATGCGTACAGCCCAGAACATTTGATACACAGGATTGGTATTATTAGCAAAACAGCGATTGGCAAAGTCTCAAAGGCTTACCAGCAACAGCGATTCGAACGCTCTCCGCAGCTTCATCGCACTCCTCAAGCTCGCGAACCTCAGCTTGCCGAGGACCCAGGTGCACAACGGAGGTGATCGGGTACTTCTGCAAAGTCGATTTCACAATTTAATGAGCTGTACACATTGGCAAAGCCCACACAAAGTGTTACCCATAAACAGGGTTGCATGTAAAGTAACTTCAAAAATGCAAATTTTTGAAGTTACCGTAGTTACAATATGAATGCACACAACTCAGTGTGCCAGTGAACAAAAAGCTACAAAGCAAAACTTCTACACTATTATTATGGTGCCAGTTAGTCTTGCAGAATTTGATAGTGCTTTACTCAATACTTAGTTAGCCCAACTGGCAACTTTGAAATGGGTTTGCATTTTCCAAAATGTACAAGAGCACAGCATAAGAAAAAAATACTGATTTAGAGCTGAGTGGTGCATTTTATGCCTCAGTATTTCAACTGAAGTGCTGCTGAATACCAGATTTTATTCCTTCTGTTCATTAGCTTCAACAAACATACAAGAGATCGTGGGACTACTTTGTGCAGCACTGTTACACACACACGGTTTGTCTCTAAACTCTTTCATCCACAGCAATGGAAAGTTGTCAATGAGTACAGTGTACTGGGCTGTACAAGGAGTCACATTTACTGAGAACAGCCCCTCGTAGGTAAAAAGACAATTAATTAGGAGAGAATTTGTGCTGCCAACGTTAAGAAATATAACAGCTCTAGTGACATACCATGTTCCTTTAATTATTACAAATTAGTAGACAACCAAATAAAAAAATTATTCACAACAATTTTTACCACAGGAAAACCACGTTTGATCAACACCACTAAATTGTTCTATTCTGCAGAAGAACTCAGTAGAGCTCAGCCCTCTGTCGGTACTACATAAAAGAGGAACATGGGGCTTTCTCTATAGGGCCCTAACTCAGAAGCAACCACGTGCACACAGCAAAGCACCAATTTTGGGTGCCAGAAAGTAGCATACCAAAAGCCACGACGAACATAAGTTATTTGAATCCTTGTGTACAGAGAGGCCAAGAACTGCAATGCCTATCATTGCAATGACATTATTTACTGCTTTAAGGGGAGATGCGAGTCGAAAAACGCAAGTTTTTTCCAAAATTACATATTTTTCGTTTTTATCTGCTTTAACAAGTTTAGTTTCTCTACTTTCACGACAAAAAAAAACTGAAGATTGTAATTATACTCAAAGTAGGCTAAATCGATTTTAAAGAGCACAAGGTGGCTATTAAAAAACTAAAAAGTGCTCATTTTTTGGAGTCCCTTGAAAATTGTCACCTGGCTGCTCGCCATTGCATTTCGCATAAGGAGTTCACTAAAGCCTCATGCTCAAAATAACCATGACTGCCAAGCTCTCATGATGGAATAAATCATCTTAAATAACATATCTTTTCTCTACAGATGAGCTTTCACTTACACCTTTAAAATGCGTTTTTTCTCAAGATCCATTTATGGGCAACTTTTTTTAGTTTGTCCATCATGTTTCTGGTACTTCTTGTAACCCGATCGCGATGAAATTTTGCCCACATATTTCTTAACATGTGAAGGGTGCAATTATCTCCTTTAAAACTGGATACCGCATGTATATTTATTATTAACGCAAAGTAAGCAATTAGTATGGGCTGAGGATTTTAAGAATTCTCGATTACAATTTTTCTTGACCATGAAAATGTTTTATACGCACTTTCTTGATAGTTATTTGCATTCTAGAGTTAATGTGGAGCAATATGAGCCATTAATGGCTCAGAACCGTAAAAGTTTAGTGGCATAAAAAGTTTGTACAAAACGAACTATACTTTACACATTGTCCTGGCACAAAACGAAAACTGTGCAACTTACTATAAAACTAATTACATACTTGAAATCAGCATAAAAAGCCTATATATACAGCAAAAAGTTCATTCCCCTAGGCTACAGAATAACGCAACTTTTTTTTCCGACTTGCATCTCCCCTTAAAAGCCTTTTTTTATGTACCACACAATATAAAACCATCCGTCATTCCTCAGACTAACAGCAAGTTTTGCTGTACTGCAGAAGACAGTCCGCTGTATATCGCCAACACACATTTTCTCACTATGGATACTTAAAGAAAGAACTCAAACGACATGGATGAATGCTTTCAAGGAGCTTTTGTTGATCTCTGCGGGAAGACAACAGCATATGTTCCTGTAACCAAGCGTAAACCTTTTGGTGAGTTGGCACTTTTCTGGTTTCCTTGGTGTTAATCACAGCGACCCTTATGAGTGCTCCTGACTTCCAGAGATGCTGATGTGCTTACAAGTCCATTGCCGCTCATGAAATGGTGCCACATCAATTGGAAAAACAGTCAGCTGAATGAAGTCTAAGGATTCCAGGCCTTGGCACTGACTTTGCTTATTTCTCGCATAGGATTTTATCTGCTTCTTTGTTTATGCTGGCAAACAGTAACAGACAGCAGTTGGCAAGACTGAGAATTCAGTGAACCAGTGAAGCTTCATAGCGAAACTCTGGCTATGCTGGTGAAACACTATGAGATGTACTATAAAGCTCAGTTGAGGCCTCTAAGCTGTCAATTTGCAGGCAATATAGAGCTGGTGAGCAGATCAGGCAGCATAACATATAAATAGGTCACTTCCAGTTCATAGCTTAAGTAGTTGGAACAAGTACAATTATAAATCAAACCAACGTTTCATCAACAAAGCATGGCAGATTAAAGAGAAGGTCTGAAATCACGAAAATGTCAGTTGGCATTGTGAGAAGAAATACGAGAGCTCTAAGTTCTGCAACAATGACTCAAGCGAATGCTGCAGAAACCACGAGGGTAGACACAGTTTGACAGAATGAAAATGAATGTAACTCTAACATAAATCCATAACTCCAATGAAGATTTCATCAATCTTATCTCATTAGAGTGTGAAAATGCAGGATGAGTTTTATGCTACTAAAACCATAGAGGTGTAGGTTCCTGTGGATAACACCACAATGCTAAAACTTCGAGATCATGCCCAATAACCACATCAAAACGGAAAGAAACTGCGAAATCTGAATAAATTTCGAGAAATCTGTCAGCCCACCTGTACTGCATGACTCAAATGTGTGAAAACTTAAGCGATAAATATGCTGTATTAAAAAAAATATTACTAATGAACCTTCATCTTGAAATATTTGCGCAGGCACACGGGGACACAGAAGAGACACACAAACGAGCGCATGAATATGTTCCAACTAGGCCGAATCGCAGTTTTGCTTAATAAACCTTACCCTCGTCCAAGCCATAGAAAATTCTTGTTTCACCCTTCTTGAAAGAACCTTTGGTCCTGTAAGGCAAAGAGCCAAGAGTTCAGAAACCACATGTTATTATGTAAATGTAACACATTAAAATAATATTCACAACACAAAAAACCAACACATACTAAGGCATTACATGACTGCTGTTGTGACAATGTGTTATTTAACTACAGTTGACCTTTGTTAAATGGAGCCTCAAGAGACTAAGAAAATATGTTCCATTTAGCAGGAGTTCCGATTATTGAGAGATGAACAGGGGTGGAGAATCCATGCACAAAACCAATCATGTTATAACCAGTTGTTCTGCTTAAAGGGCCACTAAAGTGAAAGAATGAATCGGTTTAGATTGATACTAAATCGTACTCCAAGAACTCTAATGTTGTTAATTTCACCATCATACGTTTCTTAAGAGAGAAGAAAATCTAGGTCAAGGTTTCACATTTAAATTTTGTGCAGTAACCTGCGTGCATGTTGTTACGGATTTCAAAGTGCATTTTTCATATTTTGGCGATAATGGCTCAAAGAAATTTCTTGAAACCTGCGTGTTAAATTTCTATATGTTCGATTTCTGGCCCCCTAAGAGGACAAATGTACTCCATTTTTACCAATTACGAACCACGTATGACCACGCAGATGACGTCAAAATCTATGTAATGGTCTTCTGTATAACTACTGCCCTTTGTGTTGTCAGTAAAACTCGCAGAGTATAAAAATGAAATGAAATTTTCACTCATACATGTAATTTTGACTAGTTTACAAGAAAAAAAAAAGTAAACAAATCAATTGGGATAACACAAAAAACATACACAAACAGGACTGCAGTTGCTAAAGACTTGTATACGTAGTTACGCAGATTAGGGCATAAGTACAGCCTAAGCAATGACCTTCAGTATTTTTTCAGATGAAGCTTCTTTTGCCTCTTTCTCTGAATGGCAGTCTTGCAATGTAGACAGGAACATCTACAACAGGGTATGTGTAATTAGGTATCTGCATATTGCAGCCCAATCTTGTGGCGCTTATCCATTGGCCAGTAATGTGCACATTGCAGGTTAATGGATACATGCCTATACCGCTGCTGCCACTTTGCCACTCTATGGTACGTGGCCCAACAAGCACAGGAGCCTTAGTGTTCAAATCAAGACTTTGAGAGACACCCGTCTGGTCGGGAAGAATCATTGAATAAAAGGCGAAGACGCTGACCACATGAGGTTAAAAGACGCATTGTTGTTTCAGCTCCCCAGAAAGTGAGCCTTGTTCACAAGAAGATTCTGGGAGCTGAGACGTCAATACAATGTTTATCCTTTTGTGGTCGATGCCCTTGTCTTTTTATTCAATAAATCTTTGTGTTCAAGAAAGGGAAGGGATTTCTACCACAATGTTACAAGGGGAATCATTGCAGACATCTCTGAAGAAAAGCTTTCCAGTTGATCATCCCGGTTAACCTGAACCTGACGCCTTTCCTGAGTGATGACTCTATCATCTGAGCTAACCAGGGCACTAGCAGATCACCGAGCAACTTAATCAGTCGTTGCCATATCTGCGCGGACAGCAAATAAGGAAAAGGAGTCCTGTGGAAACCAACAACATGGAATATTGCTCATGAAAGATAAAGAAGAGTTAAAAAATAACAGATGACAATCTTCCCATTTCCTCGTCATTACACAACCGTGCTTACTTCTGCCAAACTGATTTAATTTTTATTAGCCGTGAAGTATTATACACCTACTTAGAGCATATGTCTACCATCATGGTTGATCCCTTGGCAAGTGTCTACACTACTTTTGACCTTGTGATGCAAAGGGCTAAGAGCAACAGATGAGGAAGCCCTCCACGCATCCCCCCCTATATACTAGCATCCCCTATACTTTCCTTGGCATCTTTGTCTGTTAGTTCTCATTAATACTTTGTTTAACAAAGCAAACGAGCCCTTAAATTTACCCTCCTTTCCTCCACCTGTCATCAGTCACTGCTGCTATTTTCATAACTTGAGACAAGGTTCACCTCGTTTAGATTCCTACATTGCATCAGATGTGTGGATTTCTGCATACTATTAATACAGAATAATTTTAGGGAGAAACTGTGGAAAAGCAGTGCTAAAATACAAGGACAAAGAAGACGCAGAACACTAGACACATGCCGATTTTACATCTAACAACTGTGTTGGTGCAAAAATTTTCAGACAGAATATGGCCCATTATGTAAGAAATGTTCTCAGGCAGAACTTTGATTTGGGCGAGTTGTCCGAGATGGCCTCTGAGATAACAATAAGAAGGCACAGCGTGACTGAGACTATGGACAAAGAATACGCAACAAAGATGAGCGCTGTGCATTAAGTTGCACGTTGCACTAAGAGTTTGAGCATCCCAGAGATGGCGTGCCTGGCCCTTTTACAGCGAAAGCTGTTATCAGATCACAACGGCAGTGGCAGTGGGGTAGTTATCGGCCGCTGCTGCCGGTGTCCATAACCACTATCGCGGGAAATAAGAAAAAAAATGAAACGAGAAAAAATGTCTGAGAACTTCGGCAAATCTTACTGACTATCATCATCAACCATGCATAAGCACCTTTAACAGCGGGTGGTAAGGTTCCGTGCCCTTAAGCTCGCTTTTCAAGATCAAACGATGGCGTCAACTTGGGCGACAGATACCACCGATGGTGCGTGTTATTCTTTGCTTCCTCCCACCACCTATCTAGCCATTGGTAAGCAGCCCCTCTGTGCTGTCGGCCATGGCTCTGGTGACAATGATGGTGCTTGGGCCCTTACACATATTACTATAGCAAAAGTTGTTATGAGATCACAACAAGAACTGATTTTGGCGCTGTAGTTGGCCACTACCGGCGCCACTTCACGCGAAAAAAAGAAAAATTAAGTGAGCAAAAAGTTTCAAGGAACGGACGTGATTTGAACCCGGGCCCTCTGCGGGGCAGCTGAGTATTCTACCATGGAGTCACGATGGTGCTTGAAACTCCTTCGCAAAAATGCCCTCTACAAGTGTCATGTAGGGCAAGCAATCATGTTAACATATGTAATATTGCATTGTAGTGAATTAAAAATAACAACTAGACGTCCCACAGTGCGAATTGCGCAATGAGCAGGTCGTTGATTGCATCCAACACATTACAAAAGGCTCAACCATAATTCATCATAATGAGCCACAGCACAAAATACACATAATGCCTTACAGATGTGTAGCGGCTACCACACTTCTCCGCAGAATGACGAATAGTAGATGCTTCCCTGTTCCATGAAAGTTACGATGATTCATGACGTGGCGGGTACCTTGCATGTGCACTTGCACTAGTTGCCGCAAGAGAGTGTAAAACGGGCTCGAGAAAGGCCGCTCCTTCAGCTTTCGCTGTGACTGTGCTGCGTGTTCTGCGTAGGCCTGGCGATTTTTCAAAGCTACGAATGCCAGGTGCACGTGCTGCCTGTTTCAGCCCTGCCTGAAGACTCACAACAGGAAAATTTAACATTCAAACATCGTTAATAAGGTTGATTAAGTGGTATGTGTTGCTTCACTAGCAACAAGTCTAAGCGAAATTTGAAAACAGTTGGCCCTTAAGACATTAGTAGCGGTCAATCCCAAGATCATGCCAAAACTCACAGTTCGAGGAGGTCAGTCAGCTTGCTGCTAGCTGCAAACTGCTTGCCACTAGGAGTGAGCACAAAGTCCCCTTCATTATCCTTATCCTTGTCCTGGTACACACCCAGAAGGACTGCTTGCTTCTGCAAGCACAGAAACATCAGTCAATACACAGCGGCACCGCAAAACGCAAGTACTGCAGAAGCAAAGACTGCACCATGAAGGACTTTCCTTTACCATATTTTCATGCATATTCTGTAAGCAATCTATGAAAGCTAATGTATGCCATAAAGATTTTATAATCAAATGGGGTTGCAGATTCCATTCATACTCGTACATAGAGGATCTACAAGCACCGATTCAGTAATAACAAAATAATCAAACAAAATTTGACTGCAACATAAAGCTTGTTAATGATCAAATCCTGGTAATTAATAAACGGATGCAAATTTCCCTGGCCCGCGTGAATAAACTAAGCACGTGAAAATTGAGCTATGTAAAGCTTCTACCATTATCACTGCATCAGCTAAACTTTTTTTAACTGCATTGAGCGAGGAAATAACACTGCTCTATTAGCAGTTACCCCTCTACTGCATTATCCCATTCCACAAAATAGCTGGAATTGTTGCTGATCTCATTATCTGCTGTCTTTCAATATCCTTCCCTTTCACTGAATTATGACTGGTCATTTGGTGTACACATTACATAAGCCACATAATAACATTTCTAACAGTATTTTGACTAGAGCAAGAATTGTATATATTTGCACAGTGATACACGTAGCCACATTCCTCTCGTTTAACACAATGGCTCTTGCATCAGATTTTTCTGAAACGTTGGGACGCCGTCTATCTAATATTAATTAAACATGAATACGGATTCATTCTCATACAAAGAGGTTCTACAAGCACTAATTCAGCAATCACGAAATAATCACACGAAATTGGACTGCAACACAAACGCTCATTAATGACTGAATCCTAGAAATTAATAAAGCAGATTCAAAGCACGTGTCTATGCCCTGCTGGAGCCTGTGCCCACCTTACCTCCATCGTGAAAGCTTCCAAAGTGGCGTGCGCGTGCGCATTCTGCAGCCGTTTTACCCACAAAAAAAAACAAAAAAAAGAAACTGCGCCAGTTGCGTCAGTTGACAGGAAGTGGGCGGGGAGCCTACTGACCTCAATCAGCCTAGCAGCTGCAACCGAGCACTGCTGTATGTATATTATAGGTGCAGTCCCCCCCGCTGCACAGGTGGCTCATGTATCCCCAAAGTTGTGCACGCACAACCGAGCCAAAGAACGCTCCACAGCCACTTTTGTTCTCTCTTTATACAAGATATGCTCGCCATTAAAGACTCTACTGAGCCTTTTAGTCAGGTTTATAGCCTCATTGTGTACTCTTTCTGCAGTCCTCTGATGTACAGCCATCTGTACTACCCTATCAGAGTGTTAGGCACGATTGGTCCTCTAAAGCTAGCAAAAAAAGCCCGCACATTTCTTCCAGCTGAAGAAAAGCGTGGCAAGAGCAAGAATAAAGGCACGTGGGATGAAACAAAAAGGGCTCCCGGCTGAAAATGACAGCAAGCTATCACAGGTAAGTGCAGCTAATAATAGAATATTACAATGGTGAGGAGTCCAGTGCTGTACTAGTCGATTTGTAACACAGCTGAATGTGTGTACACTGAAAAAAAGCTAGCAAGAAAAAGAGTTAGCTAGTAAATGCCTGGCAAAAGGTGCACTAGATATGTGCGAAATTAGCCATGCTTGGAGTGACAGGAATGCGGACTAGCTAACGAAAAATGGTGCGGTGCATGAGGTAATACTTAACTGCAAAGAAAAAGACAGTCCAACGCAGCTTTGTCATTCATTACATACATTAAAGGAAAGAAGGGGAATTTTAAGGGCCTGTTTTTTGTTTTTTTTTTTGTTAGACCCAACATTAGTGAGAACTAAGAGACAATGACACCAAGGAAAGTATGGGGGGATGTTATTGGTAGTGATTGTAAAGTAAATGTGGACGAAAAGATGACCTGCCGCTGGCAGGGACCAAACCTGCAACCTTTGAATTTGAAGGTTCAGTTTTTGCCGGCGGCAAATTGTCTTTTCATCTCTAATGTCTTCAAATTGCTATCATAACTACTACAAATAAAATCCTCTATACTTTCCTTGGCACTATTGCTCGTTAGTTCTCATTGATATTGCATACATCGATAATACAAATATACATCAAACTAACACCCTGCAGGCCTTGTGCAATGCTGGTATTAAAGACCTTAAAACACACTAACCAAACACTGTTTTACTTGCACAAAAATCAATGCGGCATTATGTGGATAACTAAATGTAAGGCTCTTGATTTTCCCGACTTTCTTGAATTGTGCTGGTTTCTAAAACCCAAATGAGTTTCACACAGATTTTAAGGAATTGGACAACTGCATGCCTAACAAATACGTTTCAAGAAACTAAGTTTATAAGTACAGTTGCGTGACACAAAGCCTCAAAGTACTGCAGCTGTGGTGACGATTTAAAGGTGTTATAAAGTGCCATATAGATGTGGGCAGCAATGCAAGGACCACGACAGGTTTGTTTTCTAGATTATTTCAGCAGTTGGTCATATGAGCACAAGAGACCAATGCTTGCAGATTTTCCTTTCCTCTCATCAGACTGTCACAATGGCCCCTCAGCACACCGCGGCGTTATCTCCAATGTATCAATGGGTAGGACCCCTTTTTATGACCAGTTCCGGAGCCAGCCATAAAGAGATTTTTGGCCCGAGATAAAGGGACCACATGTTTTCAGCAGTGGTGCGCATTTTTAGCTCCGCGCTTCCTTTCACGGACCACAGCGTGTGCTGGTGCTCTCAGGTAACGTGTGTGCTCGCTGGTGTATGTGTTCCCTCTTTTCAACACCGCACAGACACTGATCACGTGAATGTGGCGCCGTCAATGCATTTGTTTGTACACGGGATCAGATGGCAGCTGCATGGTAAAGTCCCGCGGTTACATTTGGCTGCCACGAGCTGCAAGACAAGGCAAAGTCAACCACGCCAACTGGGCAAACCGTATTCCAGAGTCGAACCTCGTGCACCCAGTCAACGGATGGACTTTTTCACGAACTTGCTGCTAGTGTAAGTGCCACGCTACGCCCGAAAATGCTTCGTAAGAACCGAGTATTTCTCGAGACCCTGAACAATTTTACATGCACCGCGAAAGCTTACTCATGTGCACGATATGAACACCTCAACTTTGCACTCCCCCGAACAGTGTCGAATAATAGGGTGCCGTGTGCACGCATGATTCGCGGATATGTGGCCCATTTGCCGTGCCTTGAACCGTACTCTACGCCTCAACGACGCGTTAGGACGCGCCCAGATCCCGGTTTTCATTCTTTCACGCATCTCCTCTCGTATGCCTGACCCCGCTGCACTTTGCTAACGACTGTAGACGTCACAATAAAAAACGGTGCGTGTTCTTGAAACGCAACGTCGGCATGACGAGGCATTGCTCAGTTGCATTGTACGAAAAATGAGAGTCTCGGTCGCTTGGTTACGCGAGAAGTGAAAGGAAAAAAAAAGAAAGAAAGTGTCATCGGTGAAGTGCACGATAGCGATTACGCAAGGCAACGCTTTCATAGCCGCGAACGCGTAACCTGCGCACGTTAAACTAGGTAACTACCAACGGTCACTGTATTTCAAAAGACATTTTAGCTTGAAGCATCTTGCGAAGAACTGCGACTGAAACCGACACCGATAACGTGCATGAATAGACACATTTTTGACGAGCGGTTGACCTCTAGCGTGCAGTATCACCATTGGTCGAAGGACTCAGCTACTATGCATGAATCGGAACATCTGCCTTCGCCTGTTCTTTAGAAGCGGAGTGCACGGAGTTCGACAGTGAAGTACTCCGCAATTTACGAATTTGCAAATTTGCAACCCAAGTGCTGACTCGACATAGCTTCGCTTGTCATGTGCTGCGGAAAGGACGAACACCGAAATGTTTTTTCGAGAATCTTTAGAAATCCCACCTTAGCGGCCATGGCCAGGCTTCTTCGATGTGCTGACAGGACCGACGAAAGGACGGACGGGTTTGACTTCGAACAGGCTACGGATAAGGAACGCAGGAGCGGGATCATTTATCGGCGACTACCCTGTTTGTTTGAGAACGCCGTGCTGACAAATGACAATGCGGGCGCGGCGGGCTGCCGGGCTTTGAGATTGGGAATCGGTTGTGCCGGACTATTCTCACCGATTGTGAGAAAAGCACACACACACAAATGCACACTTTCAGCGGCACAGCAACGGCACACACGCGATCACCCCACACGACCCGGCGCACGCACCGGGGAGCCGGAACCGGAATGTATGGCCGCATGGCTCCTCGGACGGCCACTGATCGGATTTTTCTTGTTTTAGTTCTCGTTTCGGTTTTTAATTGCTCATTTGGTTCCTAGGAGGAAGGAAGGCTTGTGTATATTGTATGAACTTAAGGGGAGATGCGAGTCGAAAAACGCAAGTTTTTTTCAAAACTTACATGTTTTCGTTTTTATTTGCTTTCACAAGTTTAGTTTCTCTGCTTTCACGACAAAAAAAAAAAACTAATGATTGTAATTAAACTCGAAGTAGGTCAAAATCGCTTTTAAAGAGCACAAAGTGGCCACTAAAAATCTAAGAAGTCCTGATTGTCTAGAGCCCCCTGGAAATTGTCACCTGGCTGCTTGCCATTGCATTTCGCATGAGGGGTTCACTAAAGTCACATGCTCAAAATAACCATGGTTGCGAAGCTCTCATGATGGAATAAATCATCTTAAATGACAAATCTTTTCCGCATAGATGAGCTTTCACTTATACTTTTAAAATGCGTTTTTCTCAAGACACAATTCTGGTCAACTTCATG
This sequence comes from Rhipicephalus appendiculatus, assembly GCA_030522465.1. Lineage (NCBI taxonomy): Eukaryota > Metazoa > Arthropoda > Arachnida > Ixodida > Ixodidae > Rhipicephalus > Rhipicephalus appendiculatus. Next base: position 18,249 of record JALIZH010011650.1, on the reverse strand, counting down.
AGCTTTTACATCATGTTTTTGGTACTTCTGAGAGCCAGATTGGGATGAAATTTTGCCCACATATTTCGTAACATGTGCAGAGTGCAAGTATCTACTTTAAAACTTGATATCGCCTAATATAATTATTACAAACCTAAAATAAGCAATTAGTATGGTCTGAGCATTCCAAGGCTTCTCACATTACAATTTTTCTTGTCCATTAAAATGTCTTATACGCGCTTTCTTGATAGTTATTTGCATTCTACAGATAATGTAGAGCAATATTAGCCAATAATGGCTCAGAACGATAAACATTTACTGGCAAAAGAAGAGTCTACAAAAAGAACTATATTTTACACATTGTCGTGGCACAAAACGAAAACTGTACAACTTACTATAAAACTAATTACATATTTGAAATCAGCATAAAATGCTATATATACAGCAAAAATTTCAGTGCCTTTTTAGGCTACAGATTAACGCAACTTTTTTTTCCGAATCGCATCTCCCCTTAATACTCGATTCAAACCAGCAAAAACCGTAGGCGTACTCGCAGAGGTAGGGAGTTTTCGAATAGCGTACGCAAAGTTTGCGGGAGTTGCGGCGCATGCGTCGTACGCTATTCGAAACGCTTTGCATCAGCCCAAAGGTAACGGCGCCATTTACAACCGCACCCCATTTCTGCAGAAATTTCCCTGCATGGAACAAACAAAACAAACGTCAAGTGACGGTGTCTCAAAGCGGCACAAAACACATTAGGATATTTCATCAGCAGTGTCCCACATATATCACTATTCTAGCTCTCAGTTTCCCTTTGAACGAGGATTTATATAATATCTCATGCAAATCCGGCCCAAAGGGAATTCAACCGCTTCCAGTTGGGAAACAAGACGTATACTAGTTCTTCGAACCAGCATAGAGGTCGTTGATTAGCTGGTCTTATTTAGCAACGAAATGGATAGCAATTAGTTCCGTTTACTAACCAACTGTGCAACTGCAGTTTCGGCTGGGATCCGAAGATACGGAACCATGACCACGTTGTATTGGCCGGAATTCGATTCTTCTCCTAGTGATATTCCTCAACGGAAGCGGAGCAGGAATTTTTCTTTTCTTTTTTTTTTTTTGGGAGGGGGGGGGGGGGGGGGGATTCAAGCATACCTTATGTATGTCCGTGCGTGCGTGCATTCAGTTGTATATGTAACTAGAGCCTTCGTCGTGTACACGCGCCCTAAATAGGCACCAGGGCTAGGCAGAGATACTCGGAAAAGTATTACGGAATACAGATATCGAAATAATTGGGTTGGAAGCTTAAAATACAGATACTGAGATACATTTGCCTTCGACGTAAAAGGATATGTCGGAGATACTTTAGCAAGAAGCCAAGAAAGTATTCCGGAATAGAGATACAGCAATACAGATACTGGAATAATTATTTTTATTTCGGGGATGTCCATACTCCACATATAAGGTCGCAGCGAATTGAGATTTGCAGTTTATTCTGTTATTTATTTATTTATCCCAGTACTCGCAGCGCCATTGAGACATTACAGAAGTAGGGGGCGGGCGGGGGGGGGGGGGGGTTACGAAGTGCATCATTAGTAATAATGCCATGTTTACAGGCATCACTTGCAATATAAAAGTACGCGGTATCACAGCAAGAGTAACAATTAGCATTCAACACTGAAATCGACATATACAACATTTCCAGGTCTTAGTTGTCGAGGGCAAAACGTTCTTTAATTGTATTCTGTCGAATATTTCTAAGTTTTCCTGTATACATGACGTCTCTTTTAGCGACTGTCGCTGTTTTTCTACTTTTTTGTACTTTTTGTGTGTACGCATGATGTTTTCATTTTGCGACTATTTCAGTTAAATCTGTACGTACAGCATACCTTGTATTGATTTGTGTGCTACGTACGGCCTGCGTGCCGAGCTGTTGCAGGAGCAGAAGCCTTTGTCCGGCCACATGGCATTTAGCTTCTGCTTCCTTTCTGTTGTAAACAGGAGAAATAAACTCAATTCAATTTCAATAATTAAGCGTGCGCAGGGTTCCACTTCAGAGGGGGGCGCAGGTTCGTCGCAGCGCCCCCCCCCCCTCCCTATTATGTCAATGTATGGGGCTGACTCTGTGCCCCCCCTCCCTATTATGTCAATGTATGGGGCTGACTCTGTGCCCCCCCTCCCTATTAATGTATGGGGCAGACTCTGTGCCCCCCCCTCCCTATTATGTCAATGTATGGGGCTGACTCTGTGCCCCCCCCCCCCTCCCTATTATGTCAATGTATGGGGCTGACTCTGTGCCCCCCCCTCCCTATTATGTCAATGTATGGGGCTGACTCTGTGCCCCCCCTCCCTATTATGTCAATGTATGGGGCTGACTCTGTGCCCCCTCCCTATTATGTCAATGTATGGGGCTGACTCTGTGCCCCCCTCCCTATTATGTCAATGTATGGGGCTGACTTTGTGCCCCCCCTCCCTATTATGTCAATGTATGGGGCTGACTCTGTGCCCCCCTCCCTATTATGTCAATGTATGGGACTGACTCTGTGCCCCCCCCTCCCTATTATGTCAATGTATGGGGCTGACTCTGTGCCCCCCCTCCCTATTATGTCAATGTATGGGGCTGACTCTGTGCCCCCCCCTCCCTATTATGTCAATGTATGGGGCTGACTCTGTGCCCCCCCTCCCTATTATGTCAATGTATGGGGCTGACTCTGTGCCCCCCCTCCCTATTATGTCAATGTATGGGGCTGACTCTGTGCCCCCCCTCCCTATTATGTCAATGTATGGGGCTGACTCTGTGCCCCCCTCCCTATTATGTCAATGTATGGGGCTGACTCTGTGCCCCCCCCCCTCCCTATTATGTCAATGTATGGGGCTGACTCTGTGCCCCCCCTCCCTATTATGTCAATGTATGGGACTGACTCTGTGCCCCCCCTCCCTATTATGTCAATGTATGGGGCTGACTCTGTGCCCCCCCCTCCCTATTATGTCAATGTATGGGGCTGACTTTGTGCCCCCCCCTCTCGCCCCCCCCTCCCTATTATGTCAATGTATGGGGCTGGCTTTGCGCCCCCCCCCCCCTTCTCGACCCCCCGCCCCCGTGCGCACACCTATGTACTTGGTGACAACCAGTGGCGTAAATCCATAAAAACCACAAGGGGGGGACACATCTCTTGCAATGGCGGCCATTTTGTTTTTATATATACGCTTTATTTTTAATCATGTAAAATAAAAAATATGCATTCACATATAATAATAATAATAATAATAATAATAATAATAATAATAATAATAATAATAATAATAATAATAATATAGTAATTATTTTTTTTATTATTATAAAACAAGCATCAGCATCGGCGCCTGGTCAGAAAAAAATAGCACTGAGTATCCAATAGTAAGCGACATCGCATGGGGAAGTTTCTAATAGCAACTCGTAGGCAGGCGCTAGAATTTTTCCAGCTGCGTCATTCGGGTTAAATTATACAATAAAAATTGCACCACTTTTTGTGCTAATGGATAAAGGTATTCCCCATCGTGTGTACCGGCTAGAAGTACTTAGTTTCTGTTCAACGAAAGTGCTTCAGATTTCAGAGTCGGTTTTACAGAGAGTGCGTTCTCCTTGACTGTCAAGAAATTCAAAGATGACATTTGGAACATAAATCTCGAGGGGGGGGACACTTGCATGGGGTGTCCCCCCTCAGCCTGAACACAGGGGGGGTCAGGTCGCCCCTGACCCCCCCCATGATTTACGCCACTGGTAACAACACATCGAGCTATGCTGGAAATAGCATATAGCCCGATCACTCGTATGACTAATGAACACCAGTGAATAGACAACAAGCATACATTTATTTTGCACATAACATATGTTTTTGCGGAGAAGGTTGCTGTCTTCTCGGTTCGACATCCACACAACATTCGCGAAAGAAAAAATTCTCGCTATACCGCTGCAGAGGAGCACAAATTCGTGTCACAGCAAACAAATGCTGCCTTCATAGGCGGATGGTCCTGCAGCATGGCGATATCTCATCTCGGGTCACCAGAAACACTTCCGTGCTCACGTGGGGCTGCTCTGACCGTCGAGAAGCCCGATCGGAATCCCCAGCCCTGGCCCGTTCGGCGCCGGGTCAGACGGCTGAAGATTCCCCTGCCCATGCTGGCCAAAATTACCAGCCCTCCCAGGTCACACCTGTCAGCCCTGACAAAACAGACGTGGTGACAGGGACAGCTGCTCAGAGCAGCCGATCAAACTACAGAAAGCACTTGTCGCCTGGGCTGAAAAGGCCACTCTGTCAGCAAGCCATGTCAGCAAGCCACAACATGTGAAATCGGCTTCGGCGCTGGGGGAGCTCGTACCACAAAAGACCGAGACACGCTTGTAAATCAATTAGGAACGCACCCTGACACGGTGGAGGGGTGGCGGAAAGCTTGACAAAGATGGCCGTCACTACGGGAACGCTTCTGGAAGTGTCGCCGCTTTGAGATCTGAACGCGTGCGAAGTGGTGCAAAGTCTCTGTTTCAATGCGCTATCCGCGCGGGGGGCCACGAAGTAATGGCTGACCACCCGAAAAAAGTTAGGCGTGCTGCACTGGCCTTGAGAGACAGCGACTTTCGTCGCCAGAAGCCGACAACCACCCCTTTGAAAACACGGTTCAGCTCATTAAAAAAAAAAAAAAAGTTGACGAGCTCTGAGGACTGCCAACGCTTCTCAGGATATTGCAGCAGGCCATCTCAGTCAGCATTGCAGAGCTTGCGGTTGTGCGCCTTCACTTGTTCACTGCATCATCATCGGCACTAGCAACAATAAGACAACCCGCGAGATAATCGAGGCCCTCGAAATCGCGAAAGTGGGAGCAACTTGTATCAGCACGCCATCCGTAGACCTAACGGAGATTGGTTTTCTCAACAAAGCGCAGCGGCGTGGCTCCGCACGTGTCAACATGTAATGTTTTTTCCCTTTCCACAGTCAATGTGTTCCCACCCCAGGTATCTTTGCAAAACTTTTTTGCTTCGTCGGTAAAACCAGATCTCCTGCGCCTGCGCGCTCTGGTGAATCCATGTTCAACTTCTGTGTAATAAACATTCTGTTGGAAGTAAGCGCATCGTCCTGTCGTCTCTTTTCTTCGTCCGTGTTTTTTCGTGCGCCTTAAGTTTCACCATCCATGATTCTGCTGTCAGCGGCGTCGCGCGCTTTACCGCATGGTCCATTTTGTGCTTGATGGAAACCAACTCACCGTCCTTGTTATGTTGTCAAGTGGCGGCGCGCCTTTGTTGTCTTGGCAAAAGAAAGAAACCTTCATTCCCTACACCCCTCCACCCCTTTGGAAACACGCCTCAGCTCATTAAAAAAAAAAGTTGACGAGCTCTGAGGACCGCCAACAGCATATGGTGTATATAAATAGCTTGCCGTTAGCAAGCAGGGGTGCGTTCGCTTCTGTGGCCGAGTGGTTTCGTGCCGCGCGTTGCGAAGCGAGAGGTCGAAAGTTCGACGCCCGGTGACGGAACTTTTTCTTCTAGATTTTTCTTTGATCTGAATGTGTTAGGTTATATTTTACAACGTCATATCCGTAACGGAAATACGTCAGAGGAGCCGCGGTGGACCCCGGCATAAAACACTTTCATGTTAAAAGTAACGAGATACCAGAGTCCTGCCTAGTATCGCGATACAATCGATACATCGTACTGAGATACTAATACATTTTTCAAATGTGTGGGTCCGCCTCGGTGGATCAGTGGCTAGGTGCTCGGCTGCTGACCCGAAGGTCGCGGGTTCGATCCCGGCCGCGGCGGTCGCATTTCGATGGAGGCGAAATGTTAGAGGCCCCGTGTACTGTGCGATGTCAGCGCACGTTAAAGAACACCAGATGGTCAAAATTTCCGGAGCCCTCCACTACGGCGTCCCTCATAATCATATGGTGGTTTTGGGACGTTAAACCCCAAATATTAATTATTATTTTTCAAATGTATCTCAATACAGAAATACAGATACTCAAAAGCATCCCTGCAATACTATCGCGATACTCTATCACGATTTGCCGCACAAACGTGGTGGACGCCTCAGAGCCTGAAGTACTATCAGTATCGCGATACTGCACCTACTGCGCATGCCTCGATCTTTTTGCGCGTGCCCTTTATAAGCAGCGCTGTATCTGATAATAAACGGTGTGCAGTCCTCAGGTTTGCTAACGCGGTAATAAGGGCTTGAGGCGCACGACATGGACGACTTCAGGTCGCGCGCAGCGCCGTTAAGAGTTCGTAATGCCGTCCGGGACAACCATCGTAGTCTAGAGAGCCTAGACGTCGAAGCACTTTGTATGGCCCGAAGTATCGCCGAAGAAGGTTTTCACAGAGTCCACGTCGTCGTATTGGTGTCCAGACCCACACACGGTCGCCGGGCTGGTGTTCCACATGGCGACGTCGAAGGTTGTAGCGAAGGCTGTCGGTCTTTTGCTGGCACTGGATGAGAAGATGGGCGAGTTGTCGGGCTTCTTCGGCGCGCTGTGGGTAGGGGGTGACGTCGAGGTTCTGCTCGTCGGTGACGTTGGGCAGCATGGCGTCGAGCGTCGTTGCAGGGTTCCTTCCGTAGACCAACTTGTATGGCGTCATTTGTGTCATCTCCTGCACGGCCGTGTTGTATGCGACGGTCACGTACGGAAGGATGGCGTCCCGCGTCTTGTGTTCGACGTCGACGGACATGGCCAGCATGTCGACGAGGTTCTTATTTAGACGCTCTGTCAGACCATTGGTCTGTGGGTGGTACGCGGTGGTGCGGCGATGGCTTGTCTGGCTGTATCCCAAGATCGCCTGAGTCAGGTCATCCGTAAACGCGGTTCCTCAGTCAGTGATCGTAACCCCTGAGGCTCCATGTCGAAAGGACAATGTTCTCAACGAAGAACTTGGCTACCTCGGCGCCCCTGCCTTTGGGCAGGGCCCTTGTTTCGGCGTAGCGGGTTAGGTAGTCGGTAGCTACGACGATCCATTTATTTCCGCAAGTCGACGTTGGGAACGGCCCCAAGAGGTCCATCCCGATCTGCTGGAACGGTCAATCGGCTGAAGAAAGCCTGCTGGTCTTGTTGGCGGTGTCTTGCGTCGCTGACAGTCTCGGCATGTCTTTACGTAGTGAGCGACGTTGGTGGGAAGGCGTGGCCAGTAGTACTTTTCCTGTATTCTTGCGAGCGTGCGGGAAAGACCGAGGTGTCCAGCCGTTGTGTCGTCGTGTAGGGCCTGGACGATTTCCGGTCGCAGTGCTGAACGCACCACGAGAGGGTACTTGGCTCGAAGTGGTGAGAAGTTCCTCTTCATGAGGACGCCGTCTCGCAAGAAAAACGATGCCAGTCCTCGCTTGAATGCTTTCGGAACAACGGCGGTCCTGCCCTCGAGGTATTCAACAAGGCCCCTGAGTTCCGGGTCGGGTAGCTGTCGTTCAGCGAAGTTTTCGGTGCTTATAGTCCCCAAGAAGCAGTCATCCTCCTGGTCGTCCTGTGGCGGCGGGTTGACGGGGGGCACGACACAAGCAGTCGGCATCAGAGTGCCTTCGTCCGGACTTGTAAACGACGGTAACGTCGAATGCTTGAAGTCTCAGACCCCATCTTGCGAGACGACCTGAAGGGTCCTTCAAGTTAGGTAGCCAACACAAGACGTGGTGGTCGCTCACAACTTTGAAGGGCCTGCCGTAGAGGTAGGGGCGAAACTTTGACGTTGCCCAGATGATGGCAAGGCACTCTTTTTCTGTTGTGGAATAGTTGGCTTCTGCCTTTGATAGTGACCGGCTAGCATAACTGATAACTAGAGACCGGATTTTAGGCAAATGCCTATTTTGTTCCTTGCGTTCCTATCGTGCCACTTTGATATATGAGCATGAATTAGAGGTTAGGGAGGGCTTTTATAGTGTTTTTATAGTGCCTATAAATGCCTATTTTTGACGTTTGTGCCTAAATTACTATAAAGGCCTATAAATGCCTATTTTTCAAAATCGGTGCCTATATGAACGCTATTAAACCTCAAATTTTGCTTTCGAGTACAGTTGGAGACCGTTCAAAATTGACCTTTAGGAACTCTATAGGCTGCAACCTAGTTCCCTAGTTCAACAAACTAGGGAACTAGGTTGCAGCAAGGAACTGGAGGTGACTCTGTGGATCTACATGAAGATGGAGAACGAATGCGAAACCGTGGAATTGGTAAAAAACAATCAGATGTCCACGTGGTTTTTGTTTTCTTTGTAATTTACTTCTTAAAGGTGCCTCACCAAATCACATCAGAAATCTTAGTTAGGCACTTGAGTCGTTGCGTGCCCAATCAAGAGCTTTGTAGAACAAGATTTTTTTAATTGGTTCATTATGAGCCGCGAAAGCACGGTGCGAGGAGGTGAGCTTGAAACTTCTGCCACTCATCCCGTGTAGACTTCGCAAGCCAAATTACTTCCTTGCCTTCTTCGGTATGGGAGCAACTCGGAGCCGGAAGATCACACGACGCAGACGCATCAACACGTCATGCGCACGCAAGGTTACATTCGGATGACATGCCCAAGCCAGGTCATGCCCGCAAGCGGTGTTGTGGCGTTTCGGCGTTCTCTGTAGTGTACTGCCTGTTTCTGTGGGATGGATCTCTCAATGCGCGCACGTTTGGAGAGGCTGGCATGGATCATGTATCCTTACCACGACACAAAGTGTCGCACCGCTGGAACTGCTCTAAGGGGCGACGCACCGAATTCTTTTTTTACTTTCAAAGCACCAATTCAACATCGATATTTCACCGTACCTAATGCCTCATCTTAAGTGTACTCTCAGGAAAAAAGCCTGAATTCATGTTCCTTGTGCCACAACTACACATTGACGCATATGCAAACTCATTCCTACCTCGAACAATAAAAGACTGGAACGCCCTGCCATCATCAGTTGTACAGTGCTCCTCAGCAGAAAATTTCGAAAATTGTTTAATAGCGACATTACAAATGTGAGTGTGAATGCTTACGCTTGTTTTTTCTTTTCTTTTTCTTTTTTATTGTCACGTAGCATAAGTTACATACATCATAGAAAATGTTGCTGTTCAAGTACTAATTTGTTGTTTCTGACGGACTGACTTGGTTTTGCAAAATTCGCTTCTCTTTCTGATAACTACTGTTTAGATTATGAGCATACATGTATTTTCTTGTTTAACATTGCATTGATGTACTTTTATTGTAACTTTGTTGTGTTGCCCAACAGCCCAATCTGTAACGGCCGTATGGCCAACAGTATTGTGAATAAAAAAAAAAACACGCCAATCGTTGTCAGGGGCTGGCGCCGGCACGACGCAAGAACGGCGAGAACACGAACGCAAACGAAATGGAGGAAGCTGAGTCTCGCATCTCGCTTGATTCGAAGTAAAAAATAAAATAAATACAAAAGCGCGCAGATTCCGTTTGTACGTTTTAATATTTCCATCAACTTTCATTCTTCTATTCAAGCAATAAAGTGCACAAATTACACATGTACGCAGGACCATTCCTTGTTGTACGTCACCTCCACCATGTTGGGGCGTGCGCCTGTGAGATTAAAGGCACGCGGCGTTCAGTCTGACATTTCACCTCTTTCCGGGGCGCGTAGCGTTGCAAATCTTGGCAGACGAGATCGTAAGCGCCCAGTGCATGCATTTCTCTCGCCTGTTTGAAATGCTCAAACCCGGTGAGGGGCTCTTTAAGGTGTTCACAGATAGAGGAGAAATTGACCCTGTGCGATTAGAACCGGTTAATACTAGGCTAAAATACCCTTCTGGCCTTTTAGCGGTCTGGCTATTTGCTCCTGTGCTGCCCTTCTCAGCCAAGCCGAAAAAAAAAATGCCCCCACCTCCCCGAAGGGGAATCGTGAGGAAATGCGAATGCATTTCGCGCGCGCTTCACTCCATTTATATATGGTGGTTGTGGTTCGAAGAAGGAAAAAGGCGCCTAATTTCTGCAGCCCGGTCGGGAGCACGGCGCAGCGCTTGTTTTTTTTTTTTGCTTTTTTTATTTTATTTTCTTTTTTTCTTTATTTTTTTATCGCGGGAGCTCCGCCGAGCTCCCGCGATGCGAGCGCCCTCACACACCAGAGCGCGCTCCTCCTCTCCACTTACTCTGCGCTACCCCGCCCGCACCACCTGCTCCGGTTGCTAGGGGCGAGGATAAGCGCGCGCGCCCGCAGCTGTTGCTATGGGAGAGGGAGTGAGAGCGGAGAGATAACACCTGCCGCGGACAACGCCAACGCCGGATGCCTGACATAGCCCGACTAAGAAATGCATTCGCATTAAAAAAATGAGACCCAGGAGCGTGTTTATTCGTCGGTAGTCACTTAACTCACCATGCTGGACAATAAAAGGATAGACCGTGTTCTGCAAACCGTTCGGGACAAGGACAATTGAAAGGCTATGCTAAACCATTGGCGCCTTTGTGCCATCATAAAGTATAACATTTTTTTTGCTTTCCTGTCGTAGACACAGCTCACGCACGTCTGTTTTCGAAAATTTGAATTTTTGTAAAAAATTTATTGTGCCTATATTTACGATTTTGGGAGCCTAAAACTGTGTTTTTCCTGCCTATTTTTGGCGCCTAAAACCCGATTTTTTAGTGCCTATAAATCCGGCCTCTAGTCGTCACCATGAAGGATTAAAAAAATCCTCGTTGATCGTCAACAACTGCTTTTTTTGTGTGTGTGCTTGTAACATACGTCTATAAATTGCAACCTTTTGACATGCGTGCCAAAAAGACAACATAATTTCTATTCCGGTTTTGTTCACAAATCGCCGATTATTTCTCTTTGCCTGCAAACGCCTCCCCCTCCCTCACGCTTCTTTCTCTGATTTGCCGTGCGGCCCCGCAGTGTCGGCTTTATCCAATTTGGCCCTACGCCTAAAAAGATTGGCGACCCCTGATCTAGAAAGAGAGATTGTGTTGACGTAAAATGCATTTTATAGCATTCTTGATACTTTCCATTATTCTGAATTCGGTTAATTCGGACATTTTTTTCCAGTACCGTGAAATCCGGATGAACGAGCTTCTACTGTATATGTATTTCGCAATACACTAAAAGCTCGTTACTTAGAAGTCGAAGGGTAATATAAAATTGTTCGAATCAAGCGGAGTTCGAATTAGCGGGCGGGCGCTAGAATGAGCGCACATCGCACCACAATGTGCGGACAGAACCCAAAGAAGGTACCTCTGGGCTCGTTATCACGAATTAGGCGATGCCACACGTTTGTGGCAAGTGAATTCGTCGATTTAATTCGTGGAGTTCTGTGAGCGTACACAATTGATTGATCAGTGAGTGATGCGCCAGAAACAAGCAGCGACATGCATGTGAGCAGTGAGCCTTAATGTCGAAATATATGACGCTATTTATGCTCCAAAACAGGTTCATTTAGCAGTGAACGGCATTGGGCTAGTTGGTGTTGCATAACGAAAGAAAAAAAAACAGCGCTGAAACGACGGGGACAGAACAGAAGCGATACACAATGCGCTGACAGCGCATTGTGTTACGTTTTTTATTGCGATAGCAATTATATGGACACTCGCGGCTGGTTTTCGCCGTCGGCGTCGGCGTCCGCGTCGTGGCGTCATTTGCCGTATATGTATATGTATATGTATATATATAACCGGCCCCGCCCGTCGTTCGTGAGCGTGAAAAGACGCGAGGGGGGGGTCCCTCGAGCGACCTTCGATTTTACGAGCGGGGGGCGCGCGCGTTACTTCCCCTTCTCGGCGGCCGACAGCGGGGGCCGGTGTACCCTTCTACGTGCTGCGCTCTCAACGCGAAGAGAATTCTCTTAAACAAGCGTTTTTTTCTAGAGTTGCGTGAGATCGGACCCAAAAAAGAGTTAGCTGCCGCCTCACTTCGTATAACATTACAATTTTTTGCTATCGCATTCATTGCTTCACCCTTGCGGTGAAATTGTGACTTTTTTTTTTAGATGGAAGCGTTAACGCAATCAAAATTAAAAGTAATCAGCAAGTTGCATTTGCTTGCGCTTCTTCTGTCGCCACTCCATCAGCATCGTTTACAGCTTCCTCAAGAGCTTCACCGCAGCGTCCGAATTCTTTCCCGCGGAGAAATGCTGCTGATTTGTACGTTTGCATCTCTAGTAAGTTTGGTTTGGCTTGGTTGTGGAAAACATTGTCATCACTCTGGGTCGAATTGTGTGAGGAACGATGAAGGCCAGAGGGCTTCCAGTTCGAATTAGCCGTTGTGGATTCCGACGCGTTCGAATTATCGGGAGGTTTCTCCCATATAAATACAGATGAGTGTGCAGCGACTAGGGCGTCACTTCGAATTAACTGTAAGTTAGAATTAACCAAGTTCGAATTAACGAGCTTTTACTGTATAAACTAGCTATGGGGCGTGATGCATTCCTGACAATTCACTATAGCACCATTAACGTGATATTTAATTTCTTACCTAACACATATGTTTAGTGAACATTACACAAAATTAAATATATTTACCTCTTACTTTTTGCTACATGCACCATGCTGGTGATGGAAAAACAGTCATCGACATGTCACGCCAGTGACGTCCGCAGGCAACTGTTGTGCTGTGAATTTTCCAATCACAGCGCCAAGGACGAGGAATTCACTTGATTAGGGAGCGATGCGCCGTTACGTCTCGCAAACCAAAATATACGACAAGTGTGCCCACGACAAGCAATAACACAACTAGGAAAAAACAGCATGTGTGCGGATGACTACACGGAGAGTCGCTTGGAGCCGAACCGGAGGTCGTAGAAACTCATCTGATCGAGTGACGGTGTCTATACCTATTGACATCGCCTGGTGAATTATTTTTATTTAAATCGGCATCATGATGAGCGATTGTGCAACTGGAAAAGCCGTGTAAAGAGCACGGGATTACCTTTTTGCGGTGCGTCCATTTCGCGTAATGCTTCAGTGTTAGGCATATGTGTGGTGGCACTTAAAAAAATGTCAGAGATGGCTAAGGTGACCTTTCAGCTTTCGCAATAAAGAGAAAATAAACTAAGGAGGATAATTGTTCACCGTGAGAAATGAATTTACGTCGATACTATGATTCTGAAAACAGAAGTAGTGATTTGACATTCATGACTAATCAATTTTTATTACAGCGCATGCTTCACAACAAAACTACTGGTTAGCATTTTATATCAAATTCCTGATATTATGAGGAAGTTTCTTTTGGCATCCATCCGACTTCTTATGATTCAAGAAAGATGTTTTTGCTAAATCAAGCCACCAATGTCCCATGCATCAGGTCGAGGTACTTTGCAGTTATTTAGAGGGGTCGTTTTATTTTCCCTCTCACCGATACGTTTCTGAAATTCTTCTTTGCAGTCATTAGCATCTTCTTCATTTAATCTATATATGACGAGGTCGAACACACCTTTACCTGAAAAATGAGGTAATCTTAAACATTCACTAAAACAATAAATATGAATGTTATGAAAAGCCAATAATAATAACATCATAAATTGTACAAATGACAATGCAGAATTGTATTGTATTGCGGTGTGCAAGTCAGTGGGTGAGTCTGGTGCAAATATGGAGCAAATAAAATAAAGGCAATACAAATCTAAGCAAAATAGGATAGCATCTAAGGAAAATAGGTAGCAAACATTGCGGTCATTGTCTGCTCCTCTTTGAACGTTCGAGTAATGTCGATCGCCACAGTGAATGCGACCTGTTTTAGCGAAAGCTGTTATGAGATCACAACAAGGGCCATTTTTGCGCCGTAGTTGTCCGCCGCCGCCGCCGGTGTCCGTAACCAATATCGCGCGAAATAAGAACAAACTAAATAAATAAAAATTGGGGGGACCCTGAAGCTTCGCCTTTAAAGTTGAACGCGACAGCGGTATCCTGTCCCTTGTGCGTACTTCAACCACTAAGTGCATACTTGCTATTCACACACTACGTGGTGTTAAGCGAATACGTGCAGTAACGTGTGTGCCTTTGCAATAAGTGGCCGGCTTTAAACCACGAATTCGTTACGATATTCACGTGTTTTGACGCCCGATGGTAATGTACGCTTGTACCTCGCAATATTACTGCGATATTATATGTTGTATTACGACGTATGTATACAGGATGCGTGCGTTTCTGAAGCACGAGTTCCAAGCAGACGAAGTTATTTTCAATTATTTTCCATGTTTAGGCATGGCTGTGTGAAAGAACACCTGCTTGCCACGCAGGCGGCCTGGGTTCGATGCTTGCTGGGACACGGAAATTTGTACTATTTATTTTAGTTGCATCTTTCTTCATTTTTCGTTCACGGACAAGACAATGACTTCTCACTCACAACTGACGACGCTGACACCGACGCCTGCGCCGGAATTTTTGCGAAACGAGCTGTTTTACGCTATCGCGTAAAAAAAAAAAAATAAATAAAGGGGTACCCTTAAGCTTCGCCTTTAAGAGTTCAACGCGATAGCGATATCCTGTCCCTAGTGCGTTCTTCAGTCACTTAGTGCTTACTATGTAATGGGTAGCATGCTTTAAACCACGAGCACTTATGAGCGGGAAATGTTTTAGAACTTGCTATGCACCCACTTAGTGACCTTAACCCCTTGACACGCTATGTACACAATTGTGTACATCACTTGTTTTTGCTATTTGTATCACCTAGGCGCAAAGAAAGTGAGATATATTGAGCTTTGGGTGAATTGAACCTCCTGAAAAATAAATTCGTCTTCATTTAACTTCATTTTGTGGTGTACTGTTGTATATGATCACTTTTCTGAAGGCACTACCACGTTCGACGAGTCGTTCGACGTGCCACTTCCTGCGAGCCATGTGAAAAGTGTAATTTTTCTTTGCTCAAAATGGACATAACCAAAAATCAACTTGCACTATATTTCTAGCCCGAGATCTCATTCTACTTATGCCAAAACTGAGCATCAATGACTTCAGGATAAATAGATATTTAATTAAAACCTAATTAGGATTAGTTACTATAACGTATATAAATTAAAATATTATGAGGTTATTTTTGTTGCAATAGACTATTGAGTGTCTTGAGATAACGTTTTATCGATTTCACACATTTACAGAAAGTTCTTCATAGATGGCGTCTGAAAGGGTTAAGGGAATACGCGCAGTAACGTGTGTGCCTTTTGTAATAGGTGGCCGGCTTTGAACCACGATGTCATTATGATATTCACATGTTCTGACGCCCGATGGCAATATACGCTTGTATCACGCAATATTACTGCGATATTACATGTTGTATTGTGACGCCTGTATACAGGACGCGTGTGTTTGTAAAGCATGAAAGTTATCTTGACTGCATTTCCAAGCAGAGGAAAGTTATTTTCAATGTAATTCCAAGCAGAAGCGTGGCTGTGTGCTAGAACACCTGATTGCGAAGCAGAGGGCCTGGGTTCGATCCTCACTCGGAGCCGTAAATTTTTATTATTTATTTTATTTGCATCTCTCGCGATTTTTCGGTCACGGACAAGATGATTTTTCGCTCACAACCAACGACGCCTCCGCCGACACCGACGCCGGAATTTCTGCGAAACGAGCTCTTTACCGCTATCGCGTTAATATCTACGACATAATGGGAATCGAACCCGGGTGCTCTGCGTGCCAGCCCAGCACTCTCCCACTGAGCTACGCAGGTGCTTGAAACTGCGAGGCAAACTGACTCTATGCAGGCCTCCTGCCGGGTAAGGAATCGCTTAAACTTGTGCATTGAAGCGTTTTAGAACGGTAAAGTAACAAGCAGGCGTCACACAATGCGGATTGCGTAACGAGAGGGTCGCTGAATGCTTTCATCATCATCATCATCAGCCTGTCTACGCCCACTGCAGGACAAAGGCCTCTCCCATGTTTCGCCAATCAACCTGGTCCTGTGCTTTCTGCTGCCACGTTATACCTGCAAACTTCTTAATCTCATCTACCCACCTAATTTTCTGTCTCCCCCCTCACGCGTTTGCCATCTCTTGGAATCCAGTCAGTTACCCTTAATGACCAGCGGTTATCCTGCCGACGTGCTACGTGCCCGGCCCATATCCATTTCTTCTTCTTGATTTCAATTATGATATCCTTAACCCCCCGTTTGTTCCCTGAATGCTTTAATCCATTACAAAAGCCTCAGGCATAATTCATCATCGTCGTCAGCCACAGCACCAACAAAGTGCACATAATGCGTTACAAGTGTATAGTGGGTACCGTGCTTTTCCGAAGAATTACGAAAAATGGCCTAGTGGACGCTTCCCCACTACACAAAAGTTATTATTATGTATGGCATAGTGGGTGCCACGCAAGTGTACTTGTAATAGTTGCCCCAAGAGTGTTCAAAAAAGGCTCTATAAAGGCCGCTCTTCCAGCTATTGCTGTGACTGTGCTGCGCGTTCCGCGCAGGCCTGGCTGTTTTATCTTAGAATGCACCAGGTATGAAAAATCGGTGTCAGTACACGCGTAGCCATTGCGAAATTGTGGAATTCTGCTGCCGGTGTTAATAAACATAACGAGCCAACCAATTACAACGAACCTAACCACGACCTCTCAGGACAGAGCTGAGGACAAACGTAGGCATGTTCTGAAGACAGAACATGTGAATATTCATTATTGGTACGTTGTAAGCTCGCACATTAATGATGTGCTATAGTTATTATAGGTTGTGCATAGGTTCCAGAGCACGCTTTGCTGTCGAACACCGCAGAGGAAAGTAGATGGCGTTTCGGCGGCTGCTTCTTAAATGAAATGGCACGGAGGCGCGCCCGAGCAAGAGGGAGGCTGTTTCATCAGAAGTGATAGCGCTGTAGTGGAAAGATGACTGATGCCGGTATGTGGTATCAATTCTAAGCGTAGCGACGGTAGTAAAAGGTGGTGGTTGGTGACAGTGTTTAAAGAGCAAGGATAGCTGGTCCACCTCGGGGGCACTAAGTCCACTTACCCTATTCTGGATGCCACGCTGCATTAATGTAGAGAAAAGCAACCCGACGCGATATCTCGCAGCGCTAGTAAATTTAGTCTGATCAATGTCTTGTAAGGCAGTCTTGCCTGTGAACAAGCGAAATAAGTTCATATTTGCCTGCACGCATTTGTCGCTGCGGTTGCCAACTCAATCACCAAGGAAATGCCAACTGGAATACGCAGGGCCAACGAAACAGCAGAACTTGCACTCCGTAGTTGTCCAGTTCATCCCAGAGGTAGTCAGTGCTTGATGTCTTAGATCAGACAGACATTTTAGAGATTGTCATACGAACGCCAGCACTTAGATATATTTGTGATAATTAGCGATGGTGTTTCAGATTCCCATGGCAAAACGAAAAGCAGGGCCCCTAACCACCAACAGACGCTCGCGCTCGCGTGCACCTACGCTAGCAGATACGCGCACTTGTGTTTCCATTTCGGAAGCTGACAAAGGGCGTTCGGAGAGGTAGTCAGGTCAGGCCAGCCGACAGACACCTATAGACGAACGCCTCGGCATGGTCTTCCTTGGCTGGACGGACAAGACACTCTCTTGTCATCTACACACCCCCTTCTCGCGATCTTCTCTCTCTCTATCTATCAGGTTTATTTCCCCTTCCCCACCCCTAAAGGCACTGAGCCGTGGCCCCACGATGGGAGGCTGAAAATAGCGCCCTTTTATTTGCTTCTTTCTCGAATCACTCTCTCTCTCCCTCTCTCCCGCTGAAGGCCCGTGCACAACTGCAACACCACACCTAAACTTCGCGCGGCTTGTCACGGGGTATCCGTTCTTTGCTTCAAGGCTATGTGGTCATACACAGCCATGGGCGTCGGCAGGATTTTGTTTTGGGGGGTGCGAACCCGTCTTGAATCGCTGCTAAGGGAGGGGGGGGGGGGGGGCAGAGAGCTGGTTTAGCTTGGGTGGGTGGCAAGTACTGGCGTAGCTTGAGGGGGGCAAGTGCCCCTTTTGCACCCCCTGCCGACGCCCATGTACACAGCGAAACTCGCTCGACTAGGCCAGTAAAGCTCTCGCTTTAAAAGCAGGCATTGTCGCGCTCCCATGTAGGTTCAAGACAAAGTCATTCTCGCTAAATTATCGTGCGCCTGTGCCATGCAATCAGTGATACTTATTAAACGAAATTGCCAAACTAAATCGCATGAACGGAATGTAATGCATTTTTCAAATTTCCATCCCGAATTTAAAAAGTATTTTTAAACGTATAACTTTCCGTGTTCGCCGTACTTACCGTTTTTCATCCTGGCTGTCACCTACACAAAAACGAAAGATATTGTACCCGTTTAGTTTCGAGAATGTTTTGAGAAAAATTTTGTTATAAAAACATCAAAGCCAGTAGAAATGCAAAGTTCAACC